>RJWH01004877.1:0-93073 GCA_004363575.1 Solenodon paradoxus | reverse complement strand
CAGTACCAGGGTGAGGCTCTGGTGTCCATGAGCCAGAATAGTGGTCAGAACCTGGAGTCCCATGTCCCTGCTCAGCTCTCCCACCACCCACCCCAGGCACTGTAGGGTCACGAGGGCAGACTCCTACCTCCCCTTTGTTTCTTATACCCTAACACAGGGAGGGCTTCCAGGGTGCCTGTGGATGCACTCTGGGTGCCAGCTGAATTGGGGGGCTTGGGCGCGGTCCACACATGCCCCTGGTCCCAGGGTTAGTAATACACCTGGTCAACAACCAAGATCAACATCTAAATGAAATAAGTGAAAATGCTTCTTTCTCTCTCTTCTTTCCTGTCTGCCGATCTGTTCGCCTTCATTCCTGCCTGTATTTGTCCTTTAAAAATATATACATTGCTCAGAAAGGTTATGTTTTGAAAATTCCACAAATTTCTAGTCTAGAGAAAGAGTTTAAATGTTTAACAGAATGAAAAAGCTAATACAATGTCTTTTTCTCTTTCAAAAATATAAATGTAAATACTAGTCTTTGTTAAAATTATTGGGAGATAACAAGAAAAGGCTTTGGTTTTAAACATGCTTTTAAAATTCTTTAATTTGGTTCATGACTAGCAGGTTTATATTATATATTTTGAAAGACTTTTGAAAGATTTCTAACAAACACATCACATAAATACCTCTTTAGCAAAATTGGAATGAGTTCTAATTGACCTAAAGATAATTATAGTTTTTTTCCACTAGTTATAGTCACTTTGTAAATGAACATTTTTAAGATGAACAATCTAGTTTAATGCTTAATCTTAAACTTCTTATCTAAACTTTTAAAATTTCCTATAGTCGAAGCACATGTTTACTGTTTCTATCATTTTATTGAATTATAAAATATATTTAGTGATGGAAATTTCATTAATGGATATCTTTTTAGATTTTAATTTTATGAAAACTGGTTAATACTATAAACCATAAAGTCTTATAATGTATCAGTTGAATTATATTATGATTTCCAGATATTTAGTTGTTTTTAGGAACTAAGAAAATTGTAAGTTGAATTATTCATAGTCTTTAGCCAGTTGGACAATTTCTATGACAAAAGAAAGCAGATTAAATTTAACATAAACTGTTTCATGCAACACTTCAAAATTCAGCAGCAGCTTGACTGGAGTGTCTGCCTGAGGTCCATGCAGTTATCATTTCTGCCTCAACAGCTGTTGGCCAGGGCTACAACCATCTGACAACCTGACAACTTGACTGTGGAGGGAGGGTCCATTTCCAAGATGACTCAGTCACAGGGTTGTTAGCTGAAGGTCTCCATTACCTATACTGTTAAATCATACCTCTTCACATCCACGTTTTTCTAATCATGAGCTCCTAAGGGTAGACCATACTCAAAAGAAGAATAATTTAATTGTAACTCTTCAAGGGAAAAGAATCAAAAACTTTTAATCATTTTAGATATATTTTAAAAAATTAACAGATGTGAAACATTGTTCCTATACATGTTTCAGTTTATTTTTATATATTATCAAATTATCTATAAATTAATAGAATGACCAAATACTTTTGATTATTTTATATATGCATTTATTTTGAAAAAGAATGTGTATTTGTAAATTTGATTTATGCAATTATTGGATTAGTTTACTGAAAAGATAATTTGAATTAGTTTACTAAAAAGATAATTTAGAGGTAATAGCTGTATTTTTTTTTTAAGTCTAAAGACCTTAATTCTATTTTACAATTAAAATTAACACTTTAATTTCATTATTTCTTTATATGCTTGTTAAATGATTTAAATCTAAGTACATTACAGCATACTAAGATTAGTTTTTTAAAGTCAATATGTCAAAAACCAAATATTAGGGTATATTCAATGATAGTACATTTAATTATCTTTTAGAAAGTTCTATAAATCCTTTATTAAAATTGTTACTTGGATCAAGTACAGAAAAGAGTAACTATGTAATAAAGAAAATAATATGGAATATAGATAGAAAATGCAGAACAATTATAAAGAATAAAATGAATTAAATGGAGAATATTTACTAATTTGTATAAATTCAAGTTAGAATTAAGTTAGTATAGCAGGTTAATTTTATTTTTTAAACATTTTGTAAATATTTAATGTTTTACTGGTAGAACACAACAGAACTTGAAGAAGACTTTTTTCCTAATGACAGTCAAAGTTAAGCCCTTGGCTTGTTAAGAGTGTACCAGGATAAATTTATATTTATAGAAACTTGCCAATATCTGTGAATCTAGAGTTGAATGAGCATATTGAATACAGATTAAAGCTAATTCATCCAACAATGTTTGAACAACTCATTTTGGTAATACATAGGAAAATATTAGATACTGTTCTCGATAGCACTTGCTGAAAAAATTAATTTATCTACAATTTCTGCTAAATTCCAGTCATGATCTTAGATTAATTTCTCTTTCTACTTTGCCTAGTTGGCTTCCCCTCCCCCCCAAAAAATGAAGAAACATTGAAATATAACATGTAAGCTTTAAAGGTATGCATCATCATAAATCAGCATCTCTATATAACACATTCATTTCACTATCAAAATACCGATTCTATCTTTCCTCATATAATTGTCCCATATAAAACAATTTGATTATTTCCCCCATGCCCTTTTGGAAACAACTCATTTGGGTCTGTAAACAAAAAATATATCTTCATTTGGTGTGCCTCTCATTTTCATATATACCTTTCAGTGAAATCATATAATGTTTATCTTCCTTATTCTGTTCCTTTACTTATCTCAGTAAGAATAATTCCCTCGGAGAATGTCAATTTAATATTCACCAAAGATGCCTGAAATTTTCAGAGAAAATACTTAAAATTCTAAGTTCAGCACAAATTTGATTAAAGTATATTTAGTATTTTGCTTCTATATTAACTGTTTCAGAATGCTGCAATAATTTTTAAAGTTTCTTATGCATTATAGCCTTTTATTTCCTCTTTCAACTATTATTTATTGTTCTTCAAGAAGCAATTTTATGTTATCCACAGTTGGATCTGGACCAAGTAATTTGATTTAAAGTATTTTTGAAATTTTAGATCATGAGCAAGCTCTCAGGAAAATAGTATGGAGATTCCTAAGAAAAAAAGATGAATTTAATGTTTGATCCAGCCATCGCTTAGGCAGATGACCAGAAAATAAAATATTTCTAATAATGAAAAATTATCTGCATCTTTATGCTTACAGTAACACTGTTAAAAATAGTCAAGGTTTGGAAACAGCCTAAATGACCATCAACAGACAACTGGATAAAGAAGTTATATAAAGGAATTCTATGCACATACTAAAAATAGGTGAAACTGTCTTTTGCAGAAATCTGTATGAAACCAGATCATATTAAGCAAAATAAGTCAGAAAGAAAAAGATGCACAGAATGTTTTCACTCATATGTAGAATTTAATTAGACAAAAAAGATGAACTGATTAGCCCCAACAAATTGACAGGATACAAGAAAGAGGCTACCAGGTGTGTGGGAGGGGAGGGAAGAAAGAAAGAGGAAGGTGTTGGTAAAGGACACTGAGGAGGAGTGTGGTTTATACTACTCATAGACTGAGTTGCAATCTCAATACCCTAAAATGAATATAATATTGCAAACAAGGGAAATCATAAAATTATTCTTTAAAAAGAGTTATTGTAGGAACTTTAACTCCTCAGAAACAAGAATAACTAAAATAAAGCTGAAATGACATTCCTGCACATAAAAAAACACAAAAACTTCCACAAAATAATATTTGATAACTAGAATAAGTGGTCCACGTTCTTAGAAAGAAGAAATAAGATGTGTATGTTAATTATGAAAATGACACTGAGTACTCAAAGCAAGAGGAAATCATGGGAAATAAAAGATCCCTTCAAGGGAGAAAGAATAAGTTAATGAAGGAAATAAATATACTCATTCAGGTCATGATATTGCTAATATGGAACAAGCTATCTTCAAGTATGTAAAATATTCACCCTGAAGAAAACCATGTTAAATCACAATATTTAAATTAGAGAAATAGCGTAAGATTAAGAATGAGCACAATTATTTATTTTATTTATAGGTTAATTTTTTTAGAAATCCTTCTATATTGATGAATTATGTTGTGAAAATATTTTTTAGGAAATGATTGGTTTTCCCCAAGATTTTTGTTGGGTTAGCCCATTTGCATTTGTTGAATACTAGAGTCAAGATCTGTTTCTTTTGGTCAAGGATTGCTATCCCTTTTCTGCAATCCGCAGTCCCTGCTACACCAAGTTGGAATCTCAGGTTCTCCTTTACACTCCTGCAATAGAGACAAGTGAATCAACTCAAGAAAACTGGGAGAAAATGACCATGAGGTAAGCTTTATAAGTTTGTGTAGTATGTTTGCAGAACTCCTTTTTGGATTCCAGACACTTAATAGCTGCATGATTTAGATACTTAAGTTTAAAGGTCAATTATTTTGATTTTCTCCATAAACTAGGAATAAAACTACTTAACACTGACTACATCGTTGAGTTGTTAAAAGGATTAATAAATAACCTGTCATGAAAATATGAAATAAACGATAGAGGTGTTATTACTCACTTCAGAGAAGCTCTGTGTTGGGGGTTCCACTTCCTTTTCCAACACTCGTTGCCCCTGACTGATATTCGAACCTTCAGGTGGAGCAGGGGTAGGGTGGCAGCTGTGGATGGACAATGGAGACAGAGAACTGAACAGAGTGCTACCAACAGTTCAGTTGCCCCTGGTTACCAGCTATGTCCTCTGTTAGATTCACAACTGGGAAGGACTTTTCTCACATTCATGTTGCTCTGAGTTCTTTCCTTCTGATCTTTAAAGTTAAGATTCAGTATTAATATGAAAGAAGTCTCTTACTCTGAAGCAATCACCTTCTCTACTGGAAAGTGGTCTTTCAAGAGCAAAAAATCACTCCCATTTGAAAGTTTCTTACTAAAACAATTAATGTAACCTAATGCACAAACATAGTTTCTTTTTCTGGATATTTATTCTTTTGGAGAAAAACACTTTGTAAGCTAATCAACAAATTTTAGATATCAATAATTTGATTATTTTATGTATTTAATTTGCAAGGTAATTTTACATACAATATTATGGAAATGAATGGAGGTAAGGACAATATTTAGTATTTACTCAATATTATCTGCTGAAGAACTACATCGAATACATTCTTCCATGTAGATCTGGGAGCATCTCTATGTGAGAGGTTTTTTCTTCCATTTTAGATGACGAAAAACGTTTAGAAGTGTTAAGTAGTTTCCCCCTTCTGACATCGTTTTACTATTCTTTGTCCCACATCACTGCAGTCAGTGAGACACTGACCTTTTATTCTTGAGGCAAAAATAGGTAGTATAATCTATGTGTCAGAATTAGTTATGATATAAGGGACCCAGGTCATTTTTGGGGGGATGTTGCATTTTCCATTTTACAGTTTAAGAGACTGGCCCCAAATCAGCAAGTTGCAGACATTTATCATCATGAAAAGACAATTCGATTTAATGCAAAAGTTCAGTTAAGACAGCAATATCAAGTCACACTCTCTGTATTGTTAAGATATAGTATTTTTCTTCTGATTGGTTTGTGATATTATAGAGCAAGTGGGTAAAAGGATGCTTAGTTTAGTATATGCTACTGAGGATTTCGAGCAATGGAGGGCATTTCAATTACCTGCCAATAAACAACTTGAAATTCAATATTAGATCCCTCATTTCCTTAAAGTCCTTTAGTCATGGTGTTTCCAGAATGCCTCTCATTCTGTACATATTTTTTCCTCTGGTTCTAACCTATCATCACACATCTTCTTCAGTACTCTCTATCGGTATTTCCTCTCATTCCCTGATTCTCTAGATTCATCACCATTAGTGCTCACCTAAATTAGATTACATTTGATTACTGGGTAATGCAATTAATTCTCAAATCTCCCTAAATTTGGGTCCACCTTTTCAAATGTGAAGATACATTCATCACTTTATCAAAGGAGAAACCATCTCCTTAGGAGATCACCGCTATGGCACTGAAGAACTAGAAGACATCTCAATTTCTAGCTTCTTCTGTTCCCACCCCACTCCCATTTCTTCAGTCCAAAATCTGTAATTGCAAAAGTTCAGCACAGTCATAAAAATAATCTAGTTATTCCTCATATACATCTTGAAAGAAGAAATGCTTAATCAATATTTTAAAAATAATTTAGACTACTTTGTATTAAAATATAAAACACATACTGAAAAGCACAGAGTTCATGAGGGTATATCTCCATGAACTTTTGTAAACTGAACACACCTGTGTTGCCAGCATCCAGAACAACGTAAGTATTTCATAAGCCACTTTGATCCCTGTGCCAATTAGGGTCATATATTCTAATAACAAAGAGTTTGTGCAGCATATGCTCTTAAACCAAGAGCATTGCTGTGAGTATCTTGGTTTTATTGTTTAGCATTCAAAGAGAATTTCAAACACAATTGCTTATAATGTTTGCAAGTCTTTGATAATCTAACCTTTTTATTAATGTTTTTGTTTAGTTGTTTATAAGGGATGAGTAATCTCCCAAGTCCTCTTCCTAGAGTTTCTAGGAGGCTATCAGTCTTTACAATTTTGGCATTGCTCCTTATTACCCAAGAACACTCAGTTTTCCTTGGTTTCCATGGATATGATCTATGTTAATAAATGATTGAAGCTCTTTTAGCAGAATTGACATTACCTGCATCTGAAACTCACTGCTCCTTGAATCACTAACACATTTTACACCATTGCTGTTACTAAATAAGAGCCTGCAGTCATAAAATGCTCTCAGCAAATTAGAATTATTTGAATACTTTCAAAAAAGCAAAACAAAATAAAAACATCTCATGCATACCTTAGACCACATATAGCAAACTCTTTTGAGGAGAAGGTCCAAGTGGATAGCTTTAAATTTAAATTCTTAGTTGTAGAATTAAGGTTACTGAAAGGGAATGAAGTGGGCCCAGTCAAATGATGGTGGAGCCCACCGTACAATGGGGAAGGACAGTTGGTGATTTGGTGCAGGGCATGGTGTATTGAAATTTTTCTAAGAAATGGGGAACCTATACATAGGAAATTATTTTAATTGCAGAATAATTGCTACAATAGAAAATAAATTAATTAAAAAAAATCCCCAGTTGTTTCTAAAAGGTTGGAGATCATTACCATGTATCAACCTTTCTTGGAGTTTGGAGCTCCCATCATTTCAATTTTAGATACGTTAGCAACTCTAATTACATTTTCAAGTTGACCAAAAATATAGCCCAATCTTAAATTAAGGAATAGTCCTTAAATTGTCAGAAAACGGTAAAATACCTCCATTCTCTCCCAATTCCCTTCCACTGAGTACTAGAAACGAATGGTCAGATTTCCAGAGATTGCCAGATGGAGATCTGATCTCTAGAATCCATTTCCAGGGAAGTCCAGACTTCCAGCACTTAAGAGCCAGTAAACAAGCTGCTATCTTGGTCTCTGCTGGTTAGTGTATAGTAAACAGTAACCACTCACCCATCAGCTATATGCTGATTGTTTGTGATGTGCAAAAGGGGAGGTGAGGGAGACAGCGGGTTGAGAAGAGTGGGTCTGAGAACAGTGGCTGGCAGAGAAAGGGAGTATCCCAAAGTTCAATTCACAAGTCCCACAATAGGTGTAGCCATTGAGAGGGCTGTGGAGGACTTTTTTATAAAAGAAAATTCAGTCACTGTTCCTTTTGTAAGATCTCATGTCTGCTTTGTCTTGGCTCTCCCTTTACTATTAGAAAGTGTGTGTCCTGGACATCTTCCTTGGAAACACCTTGGAAAACTTGTAGCAGATTCCCAGAATGCACAGGGCTTGGGGATGAGAAGCTTCACATTGTTCTGGTCCATCTCTCAGGTCAATTCAGCTAGTCACATTCTTTTCATTGCCTTCATAAAAGGCATGGGGATGACACCACTGAAGTGCAAGAGCAAGCATGATCCCACTATCATATATCTTTTGCTGCAAAATGTTCCTAGGTAGGAAATAATAATGTGCTAGTACAATGGGTCAGGCATCAGTGGTGATTAGCAGCAGAGTGACCCTATTTCCCATCTTGGCTACACTGTCCCCTGGGCTCTGCTTTGCTAAGCTACAAAATTTAACTTCTGCTTGTCTTCACCTTGAATCATCCCATTCTAGGAGAGAAATCCCATATAAGGAACCTAAATGAACACACTAACTACCTCCTCCAAGGAGTTCACCCACCTCTTCCAAGTGTTGAAGGCTTTAGGAAAACAATAAAGCAAAGAAATGAACTCCTGGTATTAAAACCAATTGACCTGTGCTTGTCAAAAGTCAAGGAGATACCTGGCAGGTGGGGTGTTGTTTTAGAACCTCTGCTAAGTCAGCATCTGCTGCCCACTGTCATCTAAAATTCATAATGGCTAAAATCCTCCATTTCTAGCTCCCATGGCCAAGCCTACATTCAGATCTTCCTGTAATTGTTGTTGACACCTCCATTCCCTTACACTTGCTCTTTCCCTAGCATTTCCTATACATAGCTATTTTTATCCAACTGAAAGATTATATTTCATGTTATTCTGATGTCTGTGTTTACACTGAATTTATTCTCCCTGAAGACCTGCCCCTTTTTCATTGTACTGTTTAAAATTATACCTTTCTATCAAGTCCTGTTTCCTTTGTGAAGCTTTTTATGGTTGCCCTAAACTTCAGTAACCAAATAATCTTATTTAAATGTCTGAAGCATTTATTATCTGTATTGTTTATTTAACACATACAAACACGCACACACGCAAATACTACCTTTCCTTGACTACTCAAAAATGTTTTTTTTTTCTCTTTCTGGCAATTATCTGGTAGTCATTGAGGATTTTTTTGCCCTGTTGTTCAAGATAGATATTCAAGGGACAATTCAACATATATATATATATATATATATATATTAGATAAATAGCAACACATTATAGAAATAACATACAACTAACACATATAAAACAGCACATTATATTGTTTCAAATTCCTGAATTTAACTTGAAGTTTTTAATTAGCTTTTTTTAGCAATTGCCCCGTGGAAAGCATTGTATTAGGTCCTGGAGATAGAAAACTGATAGAAAGCTAATTAATTCTACATTATAGTAATTCACATTCTGGTAGGAAATGAAATAATTAAAAATAAAATTATACTATGGATACATACCACAGAAGGACACTATCATAGCATAAGAGGAACATAAAATGCTGACTTGGACACCAAGGATATTGTTTCAGAGAAAAGAATCTCAAACTGGGAATGTGGAGGATGGACAGTTGTCTGAGAAAAAGTGTGCCTGTGAGTATGTGCAGGAATTGACTGGGGGAAAGAGACAGGACAGTGCTCTAGGCAGAAGGAACAACATGTGCACGGTCTTGGAGAGAAAGATAACATGGTTCTTTGAAGATATGAAAGGAGTTTAATTGGCCAAAACACTGCTTGCAAGGCAGAGAATAGCAAGAGCTGTGGGAAGGATAATCAGGGCCTATGATCAGATAACAAATACTTTGAAGACCATGAACAGTATATGAACTTAGATTTTCATTTTAGAAATAACACTTTTTCTGCTTTGTAGAGGATACTCTGAGGGAAAGGCAAATGGAAGCAGGAAGATCCCTTGGGCAGACAATCTGATAGGTGATCCAGTGAAAAGGTGATTCTCCAACCAGTTTGGTGGCCAAAATATAACATAGTAGGTACATTTCAGAGATGCTTAAGGGTAAAACTCTGAGGACTATATCTTTGTATGTGGGGAGTGAGAAAGTTAATGGATAACAATGTCATTCCTTTAGAAGAAATGAGACAAAGCACGTATAGAGGAGAAGCAAGTTCAGTGTCAACCATGTTAAGCTTGGTATACTCCATCTGGGCACAGCAGTTCTAATTTTGCTGGAACCAATGTGGCCAGAGAGATAACTGGGGGTTCTCAAATAAGTGGGATGAAGAAACCATACAAGTCCAAAAAGACAATGTGTGTGCAGAGTGTGTGCAGAATATGAAGATAAAACCAGGTTAAAACCCAAAGAACAAGAATGTTTAAAGAAAGAACAAGCCGAACTCACAGAACACTGGAAGAAGCCAGGCGGAAGAAGGAAAACTAAGAGTATGGAATTGGTGAAGTAGGTCAACAATGTTACATGCAGTATAAATATTAGTAAAAGTAATTTAAGCTGTTTATGTTGATGTCAATAGTATAGTATATCAGTTCTCAAACTTTTTGATTGCACAAAGTATTAAAGCTCTTACAATTTATTGATGACTTGAAAGAACTCTTGGTCACCCAATCTATGCATTTGATCTACCTGAAGTCTGTGTCTGCTGTTCTTTTTAAATTTATTTTACATATTTATTTTTAAGTAAAGGTGCAATTAGGAACAAATGACATCAGAGGCAGTCAGGAAGAAAGAGGAAGAAGACCAATTAATTTAGTTAGTTGTTCACTTGGTCGTTCGGGCCCAGAGATGCAAACATGGGTCCTTAGATATATGTGAATTGTACTGTCCAAAGGCAGCTGACCAACATGTACATACATGTTTTTTTTATCTTTCAGTCCTCGGTCTTTAATCTAGTTCCATGGCTTTCATTCATAGTCTGGACCTTAGCTGCCTGAGCTACGGAGGGCTGGAATTTACACCTTTCATAGAGCATTTAGTTTACAAATGTCTTCATTAAATAACTCATTTAACTTTCATAATTCTAAGTAGGTGGCATCGAAGTATTCTTGCCTGTCTGAGGTGAGAAAGCAGTCTCTGTAAGTTCTGTAATAATAAGGGTAGACCTGTGACCTAAACTGAACAAGAGTGCTTCAAACACAGTGCTTCCTCACACCATTGCCGATGTTCCGAGCAATTGCTGAAGTAAAGAGCATTATTCAACCTCTGATTCAGTATTTTCACAAGGACATTAGGTTGCATGGGGAGGAAGAGCCTGCAAAGCCCTGAATTCACACTCAGCTCTTCACATCTGCATTTGCTTTTCAGAGGAACTGGCTCTCTGGAAGTTGTCTGGAGACTCCTTGTTTGCTCAGATGCAGAGCTTTCTCGAAGTGGAACTTGGGCTTCCCGGGTTTCATCAACTCTAATACCAGGTGGAAAAGACAGGCAGCAGCCACAGAAAAGTACGCATGCGCAGACAGCTCTCTCAGGGTAACTGTCAACACCTAGAAGGGCTCTGAGTGGAACTGGGTGAGGATGGATAAGGACTTGCTGACCATCCTGAAGATGCTAATCATTGGGAGAATTAACATGAACAAGTCCAGGTAAGATGGGTCTTCACCAAGAGAAGGGCGCTGGGCTCTGCCTCCATGGCCACTGTCTCTGGGTCGTGACTGGAAGAGTAAATGGCGCAGCCATGTGCCACCAGGGTAGGCTCCACTTAGTGCCCTTTGGACCTCTCTGCCTCGATTCTGTGGCCCTTGCTCCCCGGCCCTCACCTGTGCCTGTCTGCTTCAGGTCTTGGCTAGGCCCAATTTCTCCTAATACTCCCTCCTATCAGACCATGAATAAAATATTCCAAGAGCCTCCACTGAGCCGGCTGGTTTGCTGCAGAGGAGATAGGATATGGTGGTGAGTTTGGGCCAGAGGCAGCTCCACCCCTACCTGCTACAGGCTGTTTGTCACCCTTTGATTTGAGAGCTGTAACTTTATCACTTCGGGGTATCTTTGGGGGCATAGCAGATTTATTGCCTAGAAAAGTACATCAAAAGAATTTAGGAAATATTTCAAACTGATATCCTCCTACCTAAGAGCTACTAACTTATCCTCGTCTATATTAAGATTGTTGCTCTCCTCATACTGTTCGCTGCCTTTCCTGCCAAAGTACCATTTATTACAAGTGTTGTAAGAATTTGTAGTTATGTAAGAAAACCACCGGCTCAGTGACTAAAACATTGTAATGTTTAGTAATATTCACACCCACTGTTATTATTTATATTATCATTGCTATGGCTTTGTTATTATCATTGCCACTTGAAAAGGCTGACATAATCTGTTTTTGTAATAATAATTTCTGTGTTGACTATAGATAACTGACATTTTTAGTGAAATCTTTACTTTTATTAATTTGAATTTAGGGAGAGAAGAAAAACATTTTTCCTTTGGGTTCTTTATCTTCAAGTTCCTGCTTTTAATGCATAATTAGTTTTCTGAGTCTAAACACAATAGTAGTATTTAACACTTTACCACTAAAATTGTACTTTAGGAACATTCCGTGAATTTTCACAGATATCAGAAAAGTTTTAGAAAGAAAAAACTAGAGGGTAAAAGATAAGATACTGCTTCAAACAGTAGCAGTATTGGTCACATCTTTTGGCTTAGACTTTATATTAATAGCTATATTATTTTTCTATAGAAACTTTTGGCATCTGATAATTTCATCAGGTTTTCTGTTTTCAGAAAGATAACCTTATTTTCCATCACATCCCAGATAAATGAATCCTAAAGGGTGGACCTCAATTACAGAGTGTCCTCATATGTACATATATATATATATATATATATATATATATATATATATATATATTTCTGTTGGAACGCTGTTTTATGCTCCATGGTGCACTTTCAATATGAGTCTTAGGATTTTCAAGAGTGTTTTCCAAAGGTCTTGTTTGATCCTTTCAGAACCACCAGAATGTTTTGGATTGACAGAACCAGCACATCTGCTATTCACATTTGACTCTGGCCTGGTCTCCTCCTTATAATGGTAACTAATTTGAATTTGAATTAGGATGGAATAGTTGATGAGGAAGAGCAAGCTAGCTAAGCAGATAAACTGAAAGTTATTCTTCCATAGAAACTCCAGCATGTAGGTGGGCACCAGCCATGAAGACTATTGGAGGAACCAGGATCCCAAGCAGCAGGAGCAGTGGCACTCTGTGCTTTCAGGGCATCAGAGCTAGCAGGCAGAGATACCACAGAAAGAACTGGGAGGTGCAGACTTTTTTTAAAAAATCACAAAGATGGACCAATAAAGGAAAGAGCAGAAGATGAATGTTGGTGGTAGTGGAAGAACAGGTGAAGAGCAGCATTAATGTCAGCAGGAATGCTGCAATGCCCAACGGTATGTTCCTCCTGCTCCTAACCTTCAGGTACAGCATACAGGAGTATGGGGAGAAGTGATGAAGGATGTGTCCCCTGGTCAGGTGGTACAAGTAGCCTGCTCCATGAGATCAAGGCCATACCTGCAGTAGAAGCTGAAGCCCAGCTAGAAGAAGATGAGTCCCCACAACTCCAGGAATAGCAGCACTGGGTGGCTGCACAGGTGCCCCAGCAGCAATACCAAACACTCTGCTATGATGCAGGTGCCCATCACTTAGGCGACCTGGTACCTCTTCGTGTGCACTATCAGTCCATAGATCAACACACAGCGCTGGCCACACAGCACACCACCAGCAGAAGTAGCACCGCCAATACAAGGCAGGCAAATATCAAGTCAGCATGACCACCACTGGACATGTAGCAGGAGCAGCAGCACCAGCAAGTCTTCAACCAAAAAACAGGATCTTGTGGGCCAGTATGCCAAGTCCTTGTTCAGATGCCAGCAGCCAGGTGACCAGGGGCGTGTAGTGTAGGAGGCATACAGGTAGGGAGAGTGTCCTGGCAGCCACCAGGTGCTGCATCCAAGAACACCTGATAGTGGCCACTGGTGGGGCACATGCAGCTCACGGTCCTGCAGCACACCCCACAGCACCAGGTCAGGCATGTTACCAGTGCCATGCTGAGCAGGCAGGTGGGCCCCCACCTGGGTTCATGCCACCCACCACTCCACCTGCTGCCTCTGCGCAATCACCGATAATTAGGTGCTTATTTTTTTTTAAGGAAAGGTGCATGCATGAATGAAGGCAAGCTGAGGCAGGCAGGAAGAGAGGGGAGGAAGAAGAATTTTAGTCTATAGTTCAACTTCGCTCAGCTCAGCCTAGTTGTTCCCCAGGCCCCCAGTCTTAAACCTGGGACCTTGGAATGTATTGGACTGTGTATAGTGGACAAAATCACTAGGCCATCAGTAGTTTAAGTAGTTTCTATAAGAAATTTTTTTAAAGTTCTTCCTAGTGCTGTCAGGAAACTAATTGGAGGTAAGTAGAAATAGTTATAACTAAGATGGTTCAATGTTAAGTAGAAAAATCTACAATTTGATTCTTCTGTTTTGATTTGCTTTGGGTGCTTGTTTTAATGTAAACATAAGAAAAGAAAATCAAGAGAGGGAAAGCTCAAGTGTGATTAATAACTGTGGGTTTGGAAACAACTAAGAGGCATATGATGTTTTCCAGTCTCCCGAAATGGCCAACTCTGGGAGACATAGAATCTTAGAATACTATTCTGTTTTGTTTTTGTTTTTGTTTTTTATTGTTATTTTTGCTTTTGTTTTGTCTCTTCCTTTCTAATTTCTTTAAACCCACCAAGAGGCTTATTAAATTTTTCATTATATACTGTGGACCAAAGTTGATCTCTAGTAGCACTAATTATAATCCCTAGAAATATTCATACTCTTTTTTACTGTAATTCATATATCAAATATAGATTGTTTTGATATACTAATGCAATTAGGTCAATAGAACACTCTTCTACTATTTTGAGGAGATCGTATAGGAAAGATGGGCTGATTTTACAAAATGGCCAATTCTGGAAAAATTAACTTTTATAGTAGTTTTTTTGATTTCATCAATTGAGAAACTATTCTGCTTTAGTTTCCTTATAACAGTTACGATTTAGGTGGGGACTAATATCTTCTTGCCACAACAACATCATTTATAATAATAATAATCACACAGAATCTCCTGTGACTAACCTATTCCTCCCAGTTTACTATAGAACACCACTCAGATTTAAGTGAATTCTTGATTTAGTTCTGTGTAGTAAGATAATAAGGACAAACACTACTTGAAATATTTTTTATGGCTTGTTGGAGAAAGACATTTATTTACTCAAAAGCCGCATAGCAAGTGCCTGTACAGTACTAACTCCTGGGAGTATAACAGAGTGAGAAATGAATGCTCCCTCTTCATGGAATTTATAGACATATTTTACTTCTAAAATACTACTGTTTATTTGAATCAGATCGACAGGCTTGTGCCTTCAGAAACATCAAGCATTTGAAGAGAGAATTGAACTGAAACTAGGATTAGAGGAACTAGACATACACTAATCCAATTTCCAAGAGTTAATTATTTTCAGTTATTTCCTCATTAAAAGGAGGAGGGGCTAATAGGAAGGAAAGGAATCCTGATATATTTTTATAAATAGCAATTTTATAAAATTAAAGGTATTTTGAAAGAACTAGGGGAAAAAACCCTAAAATATATATGGAAACAAAATAGCCAAAGTAATGTTGAGAAAGAGCAAAGTTGGTGGCATCGCACTTTCTGACTTTAAATTATATTAAAAATCTATAGTAATAAAAACAGTATTGTTGTGGCATAAAAATAAACACAAACAGAAAGAAGAGGCCACAAATAAACCCACACACAAAATGGTCAATTAATATTTGACAAGGAAACCAAGAATAGCTAATGTGATAGAGATAGTCTTTTCAATAAATGGTTGTGGGAAAATTGGAAAAGAATGATATTAGACCCCTTTCTTATGACAGTCATGAAAATTAATTCTAAGTAGATTAATACCTTAAAATATAAGACATGAAACAATAAAACTCCTGGAAGCAAAAAATCAACAAGTGGGACTAAATCAAGCTAAAACATTTTACATAGTAAAGGAATCAGTAAATTGAAAAGGCAGCCTATGGAATGTGAAAAAATATTTGCAAATCATATATCTGATAAAGGATTACTATCAAAAACATATAAGGAACTCAGTACCACTCATTTAGCAAAACAAAAATCAGAATGTCAAAAAATGAGAAGGCTTAGCCATTTTTAAAAAGGCTTACAAATAACCAATAAATACATAAAAATGTTCCAAATTACAAATTATCAGGGAAATGCAAATTCTAACTACACTGTTAGAATGCCTAGTCTCAAAAAGACATGAGCTAATAAGGGCTGTCAAGGAAAAGGAGAAAACAGAATATTGCTTATGGTTGGTGGGAATGTGTAAATTTTTGGCACAGACACTTTGGAAAACAATATGGAGTTTTCCTCAATCAAAAATAGAACTACCATGTGATCTAGCAATACCATTTTGGGTTATATAACTATAAAAGGTGAAATCAGTACCTCAGAGATATCTACATGCCATGAAGTGTTCATTATTGTGAACATTATTCACAATAGTCAAGGTATCAAAACAACCTGAGTGTCCATCAATGGATGAATAAAGAAGATATAGTATATGTATGCACAACAGAATATTATTCAGTCATAAAAAGGAAGGAAATCCTATCACTTGTGACAACAGTGAAGGCATTATGCTAAGTGAAATAAGTCAAAGAAAGACCTATACTGTATGATTTCGCTTACATGTGAAATCAAAAAACACAAAATTCATAGAAACAGAATAGAATGTCGGTTACCAGGGGCAGATGGATGGGGAAATTGGGGAGTTGTAGGACACAGCACAAACTTTCATTTATAGGATAAGTAAGTTCCCTGGATCTAAGATACAGCATGGAGACCATAATTAACAATACTGTGTTGTACATCTGTAAGTTGCTATAAAAGTTAAGCTTTAATATTCTCACCATGACAACAGCATGGTAATTTCATGAAGTGATGTAGGTGTTAAATTCACTGTTGTAAAGATTTCACAACACAAAAGTGTATCAAATCATTATACATCTTGAATGCAAACAATGTTATATGCCAATTATCTCAATAAATGTGAAAATCGTGGAAAAAAATTCTGTAACTATATGGAGAGAACTGTCTTGGTTTTGATTATATTAACCATTCTAGATGTGCTTTTTAAAATGTAAAAATTAATCTACTATTCACATTTTTATGCTCTTTAAAATAAAATGTGAAACAGAGTGCCAGGGACTAACATCTCTTACAAATGAGCTTAAGTCCAGAGTCCAGCACTGATATCTGTTTATGAAATCTGCACCCAGTTCTAAGCCCTTTCTTTATAGATGTCTCCATTTGCAAACGCTAAAAACAGCGCACAAGTGAACCTTTGCTCTTTCAGTTCATTAAACAACAACATGTTAAAACCCTTTTTATTGACTCCTTTCTCCAAAGTTATATCTACTTGGTTATCAAATACTGTCAATTCTGCTTCCATGAAATCTATCAGATTCACTTCTTTAGATTACTACTGTCATAATGTGTACTTATCGCTATAGATTTTGTTTTAGTGTATTAAATTTGTTTATTAAATCTTGTTTATTAAATCTCGATATTGCCCCCTGCCACTATATCATTTCTTTGCCTATAAGGGAAGGTCACATATTTTAATTAAATACTATTTCAAGAAAATGTGCTTCTTCTTTAGTCACATTACCCAGATTTTATGAATTAACATCATTAGGATATAAAAATAGTTATCACTGTAGAAAGAATTTCATAAATATTGATATTACTTATTTTGATCCTCAACTCAAAAAAACAGCAAAAAGTAATAGTGAAGAATGAGATGCTATCTATTATCTCCATGAAGAAGTACTTGTCCTGTACCAGGCATTGTGCTGACTTAAAATATACTATCATGCATAACCCTTATAAAAATTCAGTGAAGTAGTTTATCAATCAAGTACCCATTTTTGCTGTACTTATTCTACACAGGAAGAAAAACACTGGTGCCTACTAAGATGATTTGAAACATCAGCTCTGGTCTTGAAAATTTGCCATTACTGGTGCCACAAATCTTTAATCACACATTTCCTATAATTAGTCTAGCTAAGTCCTTATCTTTTCACATTCTGTTGATCTCAGTGAGGCAGAGTCCCTGCCAGAAACAAACTGGCTTCTTTGTGTGACTTCACTCCATGAGTTTTCACATCCTACCCTCTCTCTCTCTGATACCTGGCAGTGGATTTAACTGAAAACAATAGTGAGGCCACAATGGCTGGTGATGGTGCTTTGCCCTGAGAGTTTTGTCCTACTAAGAGGAGAGTTTGGCATGATAGGAAATTTGCTACTGCTGCTAGTTTCTCTCTCTCCATCTGCCTAAGGGTGCTGAATTTACAGAGATGCATCTGTTACTGTAGCAGGCCCAGCGCAGATTTATTTTTCTCAATTTGCTTCTTAAACGGTATTTTACTTCTCTTTTTGAATTTTTTAGGAAACAGTCTGAGCAGAATAGCTTCAAGCATACTTTACTCATGCTTTCTCAGTGTCTCAAATACATCATCCCTATCCATATTTTAGGAACAACTTCCAGCTGATTGTCACTACATTTCATTAGGGGATAACTTTCAGCATTGACTCATAAGACAATTGTACTAGAAAGCTTAATATGGTAAGAAAAAGAAGAAAAGACCATGGTGGAGTGCTAGTTTTCCTTCTTAATATCCCTCAAGCTAAACTTGAGTGGATTTTCAGGGCGTAACAAGAAACTATATGGTGTCTTTAAGTATTCTTTTTTTTTTTCCCTCACACTCTACCCACTAATAACACTGCTTTTTCTAACAGGCAGTTTTTTGAACATGCAAGCTATTTCACATCTCGATGCCTGTGCAAATACTAGTTCCTTTTTCTGGATTTGTTTTATTTCCTTGTCCACCTAACAAAGTAGTAGATACTTCAAAACCTAGCATAGATGACTTCTTTGTTGATCTACTCTGCCCTGGAAAGTTAATCACTTGTGAAATGATTAGCTTGTGTACATAACATTACTATTACTCTTACCACATTGGTTATGATTGTTCTTTTTCATATTCTCATTTATTTTTAAAGAATTTTTAAGATCTACTCTCCAGCAACTTTCAAATATACAATAAAATATTATTTACATTTCTTCTTATTATTAAAAGTAGAGTTTCTTACCTAGCATAGTTCCTGGCACTAGTTTCAAATTTATGAAAATGTAGCAGTTGAATATTAACTAAAAAGTCTTAATTTATATCAATTTTGGGTTGTAAGTTTTGCTTTTCCTGTGATGGATAATAAGCTTTTTCAATGAAGAGACACTGTTTCCTTTCTCCTGCACTCACTAGAACTAAAGTATGGACAATGCCCAAGAGAACTGGCAATGGGTAATTACTCGTCAGCTGCTTTTCACTAGCATCAAAATTTGACCTTTTATAGCACACATTCATATAAATGACAGCTCAAGCCAAACCTGTCTCCCTAAGTAGATGGAACTATTTTCCACCCTTCATTCTTTTATCTCCTCTAAGGTTATGTCAAAAATCATCATGTTTAATAGTCAACATGTCCACTCCATCAAATGGGATTTCTGAAGAATTTGTTATGTTTCATTTAGAATTCTATCAAAAACAAAATCTTTCCAAAGCAATTGCAGGGTTCCAAAGAAAATGTGGAGGAAAAACGTATCTTTCATTAGCAGATATCTAATAATAATCACCAGAATTATTGCATAATAATGTCCTTTTGTGATCCTTTTGCTTTATTTGAAAACAAAATCAGTCCTTGCATTTTAAAATTTCTCCTACAAAATCTTTCATTGTGAGCAAATAGATGTAACTAGGCCTCATTCAAGAGAGTATATTTGTGCATATTGATGAGCTTCTTCATATATTTATCTCGTTTTTACTGTTTGTATAACAAGAAAAAAGATGAATAATTTGTATATGCTGTGCATTCACATATTACATATGTTCTATAGATATATTCTATATGCATTTACATATCATTCACATGTGTTTCTGTGTTCAGTCAGGAGACAGAAAGCACCACAGTTAACTGAACAGAGAGAATATAAATATTCTATAATATATGAAATTGTTAAGAATGTATAAAATTGCTAATTATGTAACTGAAAGTACAAAAAGAAAATTCTACAGTATCAAGGAGGTAGAAATTTCAGGAAATAGTTATCATCTGTAGGGAGAAACAAAGAGAAAGGGGAATTGCAAGAATGTAGGTATTTAGGGGAGGATCCTCACAGAGAGCACAGACAGCAGAGCTCAGCTGGTGTCCTTTCAAGAGGGGAAGAATGAAGTTGTCTCTATACCAATATGGGAAAAACTGCAAACTGACTTCTGGTGAGTTGTTGCAATGATGCTGACAGGAAAAAAGCAAATGGTTTGGAGCTGAGACAGTAACCTGAGAACTGGTATACTTCCTTTTCTCAGGAAGATTGTGACATTCCCAGACTGTTTTGAAAAAGTTTTGTTCAGTAGTTTTAATATTAATATAAAATCTCCTCTTCCTTATTTGAACTAGAATATTCTTCCTCAAAAGTAAATTCTACCACGTGATAGTGGGGATGTGATACACAGATGACTGGACAATTCCCAACACGGACCACAATTTTCTCCTGGATCCCAATAAAACTCTGGACAGAACTCAAGCTGTATCAGACCCACAGCTCCCTCCAGGGACTGCCCTAGATTTTTCTGACTCATTTTGTTCTAACTAGCTCCGTTTTTTCCTTCTGCAAGAGAATTTTGTGTATGTCTGTCCTCTGTCTTTGAACAAAAATCTTAGTTCTACTTTAGGAATTCAATGGTATACAAACCATACATGTACTCTGTTAAATACCACTCTATTTTCCAATTCTTCTCCTTTAGACAACTCTTTTCCTTTTTTATCTTTTAATTTCCCCATTTCACATAAAAGCCCCAAAGGGCATAAACAGTGCATAACAGTTGGGTGATATGCTTGTATTAAGGTGAAGGAAAAGCTCTTTTTTCCCTAACTTTTTTGATGTATAATTGACAAATACACTGTATGTATTAAAATAGAAATATTAGCCTTGGAAATCATAAATATACATATATGTAAATGTATATACACACATACATATAAATGAGTAATTTTAATAGGTCATTTTTAAAGTAAAAATATTTTCCTACGTATTTCAACTTCCATTTCTTTCTGTCTTCCCTGCCTCTTCTATTCTTTTTTCCAAATTCATTGCAAGAAGGGAGATTCCTTGCTACATGTCCCAGGTATAAATTTTATCCATATCTCAGGTCAGTATGAGCAGCTAGACTTGGGAAAAATAAATCAGTGAAAGGCAAGTTGATGAGGGAGGTAGATAAAATATGGACACATATTTCAGTTCTGGTGAAAAGTAAACCTTAACTCTGAAGTGCATTTAAAATTCTATGAAGTGTAAGATATGGCATAATCAAGAAAGTTTTTTCAGTATGTAGGATATTTAGTTAAGTAAAAGGGTATAAAATCATTACCTTTACAAAATGAGAGGACTGACATATCTATTGATTAAACATTACATCCTGTTGTAAGAGCAGATATTATTCTAATAGAAATAAACTGAAATTCACACTCAATCTTATATTGTGAACTAATGTTTATAGGGAGGCTAAAGATGTACCCTCACGTTCTCCTAATCAATTCCATACATCAATGTCCCCACTATACAGAAGAAATGCTCTTTAGACAGGCAACTTGAATAACAATTAAAATCTCCCATTTAGTATCTGCTATGATTTCTTAGATCAGCATCCATGCAGAGAAGAATGCTAAATGGGAATCTTCTCTCCTCCATATCCCCAGCCATTTATCTGTCTACTATTTAGAAACTGACATACAGTAAATATCTGCACAACAGAGAAAATGACAGATTGACTAGAGTTTCTCTCATCTCTAGATTACCAGGGCAGATTTAGAAAATGTACATAATTCTATGTAATGCTAGAGCAGCAGGTGAGTCTAGAAAATAATTCTGATGTTTTTATTCCATGAACAATTCCTTTTTACACTGGCAGAGTGCTCTTCTTACAAAAATGATCCCAGGATTTCCTTAACTAATCAATTTTTCTGCTCCTCTTTTTCTGGTTTTCTAAATTTTATGATTACTCCTTAACATTCCATTAAAGGTCTTGTTATTTTTTTAGGTCTATAAATCAACAAGAAAAAACACACAAGTACAAAAAATGGAAAATATTTAAACAAGCATATGACAGGATATCCAAATAACCAATGAATATATGAAAAATAATTAAAATAATGAACTCAATGAGTTTTATATTGAGTTCAACATCAGAGAAATGCAAAGCAAAACCCCAATCAAATATTATCATGTAGCCAGTATGACAGTTTTTTAAAAAACTAAGATATTACAAGGATATGGAATAAGGATTTCCAATAAACTCTTCCTCAGACTATATAAATGGATTCAATTGATTTGTAAAACTGTCAGTCTAATCGAGTGAATCATAGGCATATCTATTCCCAATAGAAATATATGCCAAAATATCCAAGTGTTAATAGCAAATTCATTCATAAGAACCAAAAAAAAAAAAAAAAAAAAAAAAAAAAAAAAAAAAAAAAAAAAAAAAAAAAAAAAAAAAAAAAAAAAAAAAAAAAAAAAGGAAAAACAAACACTTAAATACTCTGCTACAGTAGAATGTACACATAATTCTGACAGGACCAAACAATGAAACATTATATAGAAATGGGAATCAATGACACACTGGTATAATAGTAAAATAGATGAGTAACAACGGAATGTCCTAGTGAAACCCAGACCCAAAGGAATAAATACTTTGTTATTCCACTTATATGAAATTTCCAAAAGGCAAAACTATCCCTTGATTTTAGAAGTCAGGATTACAGTTATCTTTGGGCTAGAAGGTGGTGGTGGTGATCAGGAGGAGGAATAATGGAAAATTCTAGATTGTTGTTCATGGTCCAGTTCTTGTTCTGAATGATGAGGTTACACGGATATGACACAACATGAGTATGTGTGTGTACCTCTGTTTCTTCTTTTGTCATGGGAACTTGTGTCTCTGGAAAGATTTTTCCAGAGCATGACCTGGAGGGTGCATCAAAGGAAGGAGCGTTAAAGCACAGGGGTGAAACAAAAGAGGTTTTATTTAGGAAGAGGGGGAGAAGAACTCCTAAAGAGAAAGTAGGTAGTCCAGAGAGGAAGCAACCCTGCTTGGGTAGAGATTCCAGTTTTTAAGGGGTATAGCAGCTTGATTTCTATACCTAATCTGTCTTGAGCATTCTGAAGTGGGCCAGAGAGCCTTACAGGTCCACCAGTGGACTCCTCATGAATTGGTTGGAGGGCTTCATATCAGTTCTATTACGATTGCTTTCCTTTCAATAGCTTGGAGTTTTGCAGGTTTACCTCCATTTTAAACTTAATTGTACTGACTTCCTAGCTTTTGGTCTGTTAAACTGAGTTGGAACCACTTTGGCTTTGTGCTGATGACTGGGTTAAATCAATTACATTGATCTAGTATTTCCTGACTCTGGACTTACTTTTTTCCTGCACTCTGCTCGTATCTGGCTAGCTACCTGTCAGATGTGTTTGCTTCATAAAACTCATTGCGTTAAACACGTTTTTCAGTTGTTTTTCACTATACCTCAATTTGAAAGTTTATTCAATACGGTGAAGGAAGAACTTGACTGTTGGTAGTAAACTAAATACACTATCACACGTGTTTATTTATAATGATGTACATCTGAAACCTATATAATGTTATGATGTAGTGCTCCCTCACTAAAATTTAATTTGGAAAAAATATTAAATGCCCAATAATAAATTACAAGGGATTCCATTTCTCCACATCATCACTAATACTTATTCTTTTTTTTAAATAATGGTCTTCTGACAGGCATGAGGTGACATTTTACTGTGATTTTGACTTGCATTTCCGTGATGATTGATGAATGATGCTAAGCATCTTTTCATAAACCTGCTGGCCATTTTTTACCTCTTCCTGGAGAAGTGTTTATTCGAGTCCTTGCCTAGTTTGCATTTTTTCTTTGTGCTATTGTAATGTCGCAGTCCCTCCTATATTTTAGCTACTGACCCCCTTATTAAATATATGTTTTTCAAATATTATCTCTCATTACATTTTGATGCTATTGATTATTTCCTTTGTTATACAGACTTAAAGTTTTGATGCAGATGGTAAAGTCACTACGAGGAAAAGAATGGAGTTAAAATAGAACTACCATATGATCCAGTAATTCCAGTTTGATATCTATCTAAAATAATTGATACCAGGAAAAGATGTCTGCACTCTCATGTTCATTGCTACATTATTCACAATAAGCAAAATGTAGAAACAAACTAAAAGTCTGTTGATTGATGAATGGATAAAGGAAAGGTGGCCTATGCATACAATGGAATATTATTCAGCCTTAAAAAGCCATCCTGCCATATTGAATAACACATGAAACTGGCAGACACTATGCTAAGTAAAACATGCCAACTGCAGAAAGATAAAGACTGTATGATTCTACCTAAATGGGGTATCTAAAATGGTTAAACTCAGAAAGTAGAAAGTAGAATGGTAGGTGGAAAGGGTTGGGGTAAAAGAAAAAGGCAAGTCATTCATCTAATACAAAATTTCAGTTAAGAAAGGTGATTAACTTACAGGGATCTGCTGTAGAATACAGAGCCTAGAACTTATAATCCAGTATTGTACACTTAAAACTTTGAGAGTATATCTTATGTGGATCTTATGTGGATGTTCATACTACATGACCATACAAAGAGGAGAATAGGAGAAATCTTTTGGAGGTGACATATATATATTTGTTACATTAGCGGTGGTGATAGTGTCATGGGTGTATGAATATCTCCGAACTCATCAAATTGTGTAGATTAAATATGTCTAGCTTTTGGTACATCAGTTATGCCTCAGTAAAGCTGTCCTTAAAAATGTTCATAACCTAATAAACCACTCTGTGCCTTTGGATTGGTGAATTCAGATCATTAAAATTTAGGGTAACTATTGATATATAAGTTTGATATACATTGATGTATAAGTTTTTGTTGCCATTTCGCTATTTGTTTTCTGAGTGTTTTATACTTTGATGTTTCTCCTTTTTTATGCTTTGATAGCTTCCTTTGTTTTATGTTTGGGTTCTGTTTTCATATATTTGAAGATGTGTTAACATGTACTACCAAAACATAAAGTGTTATAAGCCCATGTTACCTCAATTAAATGTTTCTTTCTGAAAAAAATGAGTTTTGAAAAAGGTTATGAATAAAAGAGAAAGAATGAGAGACCATGACAAGTACCACTTAGCCATTAAGTTTCTTTGAAATAACTTTGTTTTTGACTTTAAATCTCTCAGGGAATTCTTTAAATTCTTCAGTCCTTGTCTTCCTCTTCCCTTGACCTTCCCACACTGCCCTTATTTGTCTCCGGCTGCCATTATTCTTGCTGGTACCTGTCTCCCAGGTCCTGCGTCCATTGTGATCACACTTCTACTCAGTCTCATTCTTAATTTACACTTTAGATAGCATGTTAATACTGTGAAATATATACACGAGTGTGAAGCTTTGTGTGCAGTTTAGGGAATAATAGACAATAAGTTACCCCACACCACACTGATTAAGAAGTTGACATTACTTTGATGACTTTTGTAGTAATTTGTCAATACTAACACGCATTTCTAGTGATAAAAAAATATTATTGATTTTATGTTAAAGGAGTCATTGATTACATTTATATCACATAATATATAGTCATAAACTAAATATAAACATAAAACTAAAAATAATTTAAGCAATGTTTCTTTTACCTGTTTTGAAATTTAAGTTCATGGAATCATGTAGTTCTTTCTTCTGTGAACTTTGTGTTTTCACTCTGATACTAGGATTCAGTACACAGAGGCCTGTACCTTACTCCATTTTGTTTTTCACTTTTGAATAAAATACATTGTATAGGTAAATATGTGAGGTAGGAGTTTGAGCAGAGTTCACAGGGAGTGAAAACAAAGTCAGGGAATCAGAAATCAATGCAGTCAGTTTAAAGCACAGTTAAGCATCAGCACAAAGCCTAGAAAAAATAAATTGGCGCAATGGCTTTCAATTGTGGTTAAGCACCAACCAGAAGGCTCAGAGTGAAAATCCTTATGCTCAAAGTTACCAAAGGTACAAGAGCAAAAGCAATAAATCAGAAAAGGCACCAACCTGAATCGGTATAAAAGAAACCACTAATGGGACAATAAGAAAACTTGTCCCAGGCTGAATGCCCTTGCAGTAGGGCAAGGGCGGACAGCAAGCTGTGTAAAACTCAGGTTCCAAAAAGCCCTCTCATTGGCTCCCTTTTGGAAAAACCCAGCTCACACCTGAGGGCACACTGTCCTTTCTCTGTTTTCTTCCCAAATAAACACCCTTGTTCCCCTTGTGTGTTCTAACTCTCCTTTCTCCTGAAGTGCCACCCACGCTCTGGACAAATCTCAGAAGCACCACGACCCATCACAGCTAAGGAAACTGAGGCATTGTGTCCCATGATTGCAGGTATATCACAAATTATTTTCTATTTCTGATCCTTTCATTACTTAGTCTTTTTTTCATCACGGGCAGCATTCTTTTGTGTGTTTCTTGTATATGTACAAGAGTTTGTAAGGAACAGATCTCTATTCCTTCTGGATCACTGGATGTGAAGAATTTTTAACTTACTAGGTGAGAATTTGAATTTCCGAGGAGGTAATGCCAAAATCATTCTGTTTGTTGTCTTACATCTTTATTTAGTATTCTCATAATTGAATTTTAGTCATGCACATTAGTGATTTTAGCTTAACATTTTCATATTGAATGGCCTTGGGTATCTTCTTTTCAATGAAAATATAGATAACATTTGTTGATGTTTTTTGTCTTTTTTTATTAACTTTAATAGTGTTTCTATACTCTGAATCCTACAAGTTGTCTTCTTATTAGTAGTGTTGCAAATATTTCTCTTTATGGCTTGTCTTTACACCCTGTTATATCTGTTGATGAAGAAAAGTTCTAAAATTGTATGCAGACTTCATTATCAATATTTTCCTTGGTAATCTGTGGGATGTATGTGTGTGTGGTATAAAAGTTCTTTTCTACCCGAAGGTCAGAATATTTCTCATATTTAAAAAAAAATTAAATATGTTTGAACTATCTGGAATTGATATTTTATATGAATGAAATAGGTGTCTATCCTCATTTATATTTTTCACACAAATATAACCAATAGTTCCTTTATTATTTTGTAAATAGATAATTCTTGTATCACCGATGTACAATTTATTTCTGTGACAGATCAAATTTCCAATCACATGGGGACCTATTTTTGGTTTCGCCATCATTGAACCAATGCCATAGTAGTTTGCTGTTGGTGTTTTGTTTTAAAGGAGAGGAAGGAAATAAGAGGAAGAAGCAGTGTATTTTAAGGGAGTAAAGGAGGGAGGGAGAGAATGGAGGAGAGGAAAAACACTTTTGTTTATTTTATTTTTGGATGTTCCCCTTGGTCCTGGGATGAGAACTTGTGTCTTTTGTTTTTATATGGTCATGTCTCAGTCTCTGGCTTAACATCTGAGCCACCAAGGTGCACCTACATAATGTTTTAAAACATTACATTTTTAAAAGAGAAACTACAAATATTTATATTCATTCAGTTAAGCTGAATTAGAATTAAAAGCAATAATTTAATGACCAAATTATTTGTGTTTTTACAGTTAAGCCCTATGGAATAAAAACAAAAATCAAATGAAAAAGAATAAAAGTGTCTTTTGCAGTGTAATTTATCAGAAAACTTCCACTATATATAATAAGATATTCTATTTATTCTTCCAGAAAGTCAGGTAATTATACTTTCAGAATGTTTTCAGTGCTCCTGTGTAAACTGCATAATCTAGGATATTTTTTACTCCAATATGAATTACATTTTGCTAAAATTCTTTCTGGGTCATGTTACATTTTGATTAAGACATAAATAATTGGAAAAAATATGAAGAAAGTTTTTTCATGTTCTGTTCTTATTTATCAAATGTAGTCAAATAAAGTGCTTTTACTTTAGGTTGTGAATCCACAATTAAATGTTGCAAATGTCATAATAGCCATTATCTTCATAAAGAAAGCAAGATACTTTTCTCTTCCTTGAAAAAGCATCCAAGACCCTTAAACTAGCTCATATTTCTTAAATTCTCAAACATCTCAAGCTTATGATTTGCTTTTTCACACTGGGATTTGATCAGTGGTTTTCAGTCTTAACCTTAGCTATACCTTAGAATTGTCCTATGCTATTCAAAGCAAATCAAAATCTTACAGATAGGACCCAGATATGATGAATTATTAAAGTTCTCCAAGTAATTCCAATGTGCAGCCACAACTAAGAACCGCTCACCTCCAATAATACATTCATTAGCCAAACCTCACTGAAAATGCTGTATGAACATAATGATTTATTTTTTTCACTTCACATTTCATTCTTTGATATCCTCTGATGATCCAGGGACTGTGTGAAGTGTTAAGTGTTAATGAACATTGTCCCTGATTTCAAGGAGTTTAGTCTGTCTTATAAGTAGGAAGCTGATATTAATCAAGTAATTACTGGTGAAATTATAAATTATAAACTGAGAAAAGTATGCTAAAAGAGGAGTAAGCGTCTACCAAAGGATATTACAAAGGGATAGTAACTGATTAGTGTATCAAGGAGGCTTCCTTGAAGAAGCAGTCCTAATGCTTGAAGCTGAGGAATGAGCAGGAGTTACTAGGCAGAGTGGAGAGAGATGGGGTGAGCATTAGAATTTGAAAGGGGAGTAAGTGCAAATGTCCTCCTGTGAAAGGAAATGAGAATTTTTAGAATGGTGAAAGAAGTCAGGTAGATAGAAATCAGGAAGCAAGTGGTGAGCAGTATGAAAGGAGACCAAAGAAGTAGCAGGGGAAGATGATGTCAAACACTAAAGGAATATTTTAAGAGAAGTTTTAGGTCATAGCGAAGCTCAGAGGAAGGTAAAGAGAATTCCTATGTACCCCTTGTCTCCTTTATCTATATCCTCTGCAAGTGTGGTGCATTTATTACAACTGATAAGCCTACACTGACACATTATAATCAATAAATGTCGATAGTTTACATTAGTGTTGTACATTCTATGGATTTGTACAAATGCATAATGATATGTATTCATCACTATAGAATCATATCAAATAATTTCACAGCCCAAAACATCCCTGTGCTCCGCTTCTTCATTGCCACTTCCCACTACACCCATCCCAGACTCAAACCCCAGGAAACCACTGATCATTTTAGTCTTCATCGTTTTGCCTTTTTTCAAAAAGTCAGTTAGCTTCTCTCATTTAGTAATAGACCCTTAACATTTCTCCACATCTTTTTATGCTTCATTGCTTTTCAGTATTAAATAATACTCCATTTTCTGGATATACCACAGTTTATCCTTCCACCTACATCTTGGTAACTTCCATATCTTAACAAATTATGCAACTCTATTCCATACATATACTCATGGCTTTGTAATCTAAATAGTTACCTGAAATCTTTTATTTTGCTGTAGAAATCTAACAAGGATGAATCATCAGTCATTAGATCTCAATCAGTACAAAGTCAGTAAAGTCTATGTACTTAAAATACATCACATCACACTATACTCTCTTTTCTAATAGAACTGAATTTAAGGCAAAGATCACATATAGTTCAACTTTGTGTCACCGGAATCTAGAAATGTGATTTGGATGAAGTTGACATAGTAAGAAGATATGTGAATCATTAAGTTACACAACATCCATTTCCAGTAATGGCAGGACAGGTGATTCAGACCACCCTCCCACTTAAAACAAATAGAAATACCAGGGGAAAAGCATTTAAAGACCATTGTTTAAAGCATCACAATGTTAGAAAGGTATCAAAGTCTAAGGCTAAACTCTAAGGGTAAGGCTAAACCTTTTTCATGTGTCTTTAATAAACATGAACCATCTGTTCTAATTACTCAAATCTCTTTTCATTAAAATGCTATTTGCTCTTTCTTCAACTCTTAAATGTTCCCTCTCACTTTCCTGTAACCTCCAAACCTCCATGAGAAATCCTCTTGACAATCCTACCATGATTTCCTCTTAGCAATCCCACTAGAGTAGGTGATCTTTCCTTTCTCTCGAACTGCATCAGAAAGATTTTATTCCATGAAAACAGTAGTTAACCTAAACCTGATGGCTCTATGACATCTTTGCTGTTATCTTGTATTTTTAAAGTATCTAGAGAGTAAATTTTTATTATTTCTTTGGTTTACATTGTTAGATGGTTTTTAGGATATTTAATTCATACACAGTGCATGAGCATTTCATACCACACCCACCCCCAGAGTTCTGTGACCTCCACACCACATTATACATTTTGTTTCTTAATCGAGTTTTATGACTTTGAAAGGTATGAATTTTGTATGTCTTTTTATGCTTGTGGATTCTTGAACCTATATAATTAGCCAATGTTTGTTCATATGAGTACATTCATTCATAAGGTATCTCTAAACCAGGGGTTCTCAAATGAGCATGTTTCAAAAATACACAAAGGGTCATTTATACAGATTAAAAACAGATTGTTGGGCCCCACCTATGATTCATTAGGTCTAGGGAAGAACTGAAATTTGCCTACCTAACAAATTTCTAGGTGATGCTGATACTGCTGGACCCAGAACCTAACTTAGAGAACCACTGCTCTAAATCTTTGTGTATTGAGAATAGTTGCTATAAATATAGTTCTTACTAATTGTTCCTATCTATATCTTTGGGAAGGTGTATAGAGATATTAGTAATGCAGAACCGATGTATACTTTATTGATCACTCAGTTGTGATCAGTAGCTGTTTCAAATAGACCTGTTTGGTCCATTTCTTGTAGCTCTTTGGTTTCTGGAGGTTAGTATTACAAATTCCAAACATTCTGCAATCACAACATGCTACATCCCTTTTTAGCTTGGAATGCTATTACCTCCTTTTGTAAGTAAATTTTTTAAAGTTAGAATACTTTACACCTTACTCATATTCCCTCAGAATATGTATGTTCACATTATTTACTAGTACTGTGCTTTTAAGAGGGTTCCTGAACCTCTTCCATCATGCAGAGGAAGGTCATATATGCAGTTTCATTCATCTTTTCTCATGAGAAGCAGGGAGGATACAAGCAGAGCTATAATGTGGGCTGCTAGGCTGACGGAAATGAGGGTATGAATTTGGAGCTGAGTTGAACCTGATGATTATTTTAAAAACTGGTTTCACATAGATATTTAAACTCTTTGAGCTTTGATGAGAACTCATTTCTGAAAATGTTACCTACTCCAATGAAGCTGGGGTGGGTCATCAGTTCAGTAAGTCTTCTAAAAACCTGTAAGTCTTGTTGGTCTCTGGACTTACTAAATTATCAGTTGTTTTATGGTGGTCTTGAGTACCTGTATCTACCAAGTTTTAAATAAAGGTAATATACTGATTTATTAGAGCTCTAAAATAACAACATTAGCTTTTGGGGAGGGAAATGCAAAGTACAATGTGCTTATAAACATGAATTGAGCATGAACACAAGGTCTGAATGTAAAGAGAAACTCCTTGTTAAAAGTGTCTCAATAACAGTGAGTGTGGTTACTAAGAGATAACTGATTTTATTTGCATGACACATTTTAGCTCGTTATGGAGTATATGGTAGGGTGGCAGGGTGTAGGAACTGAGATGGTAAAGGCCAAATAATGTTTTATCTAAAATATTAATTTCCAAGACGAAGCGTATCCTGACATGTCAGTCCTTAGGGGAGTAGGATAGAGACACAGAAAAGTGATTTAACTTTTTTATGAGGGATTCTGAGACAAAAAGGTGCTAAAAGAAGCACTACTTTGGTGATCGTGATTAAATGAAAACTGGAGGGAATCATTCTTTGTTGCAGTTCCCAGAGGGCTCTCAGGAACATGAAACTTCCTTGCAGCTTTGTGATTCCATACTGTGAACCCTGGGTGACAACCCTCTTGGTCCATATACCAGGGTTCTCATTGGGGGGCCCCACAAGTAAGTGGTGAGGTACCAACTTTGAGTGACATCACGGACAACCCATAAAAACAGGAATGTGGCAATAGCTGTAGGGAAAAAAAAGATCAGCCAAATGTAGAATCCATGAGCTTCCATAAAATTCTTAGGGACTTTCGGAACACACCTGTACAAGAAAATGAGGTGGTGGGTTGAGGGGACAACTTTTGGCTAAAGGTGATGCATTATCATTGATAGAAATAACTCATCAGCAATAGATTTACTACTATTCACCTAAAGTCACAGACCGATTTAGACTTAAGGAAGCTCAGATCTGATATTCTGGGGCTATGTTAGGAGAAGAAACTGGAAGCCAACTGGAAGTAATTCCTTTTTTGTTTGATTACCTTCTTAACTTTGTGATAAAGTCTCATGACCTGAAGTAACAAAAATGAATCCCAATTTTCGCAATGACCAATGAAGAAAAAAAAGGCTACCAGTTAAGACTAATAGAACATTATATATTATTTAGTATGAGAGCAATTTAACCATAACACCGTGTAAAGTTCAGATATGTCAAATATTCCTCAAAAAGAATTTGAGATGGAAGAAAAATGTGATTAATGGCTGATTAAATATCTCCTCATGAATGTGTTTTTGATCATTAGACAATGTTTTACTATTTGAAATTTACACATAGTAAATATGATAGTATCTGGGCAAGTAAAGCAAAAGTCAATGCATAATAAAAGTCAGTTTTGATCAGTAAACATGGTTTCAATGGGTAAATGCAGAATAAACTATCCACTGACAACATAAATCAGTGTTTGCAATTTGATATTTCAGCCCATTTTCATCGTATCTTTAAATCTCTATTTCTTAAAAACCTATCATCATTTAGATGTAGATCCTAGGAGTGGATTTCTTGAGTATGTATAAAATATAATGAACAAAAGCATTCCTTTCAGAATTTTATTTTCTCTCAATATTGAAAGCAGAAGCCAAAATTTCTCCATTTGTGTCGAAGCATTTTTCAGCCATGTATCACATTTACTTTTTATTTTTTAAAGGAAAGGTGCAAGCAGGACTGAAGGCAAGTACACTGGTAGGCAGGAAGAGAGCGGTGGAAGAAGCATCTTCACTTTATTTTATTTAGTTGTTCACACTGGCTGTCTGCCCCTCCCTCTGCCCTCAACACTCAAACTCAGGTATGTGGCCTGCTCCCTTGGAAGTGACTAACCCAACCACTGCTACACCAAGGTACACCCATGCATTACATTTAAACAAAAAAGTGAATAGACAAGCTAGGCATTCGTTATTGAAAACTAACTTTAATGCTGACTCATTTAAAAATTAAGCCAATTAACAGGCAAAACTACTGATTCTTGCCAAAATGTAACTCCCATTCCAATTAAGGACAAATGATCCAAATAGTTATCTTGTAGCTGTGGCAACACAGCTTTCTCAATATAACAATAGAAATGCATATTTAAAGAGAAAATAATTTTTTCATCAGATTATATATGCAATAATAAATATGCTATGCTATTACACGGTATTAACATAACAGACATAAAAAAGAATACCGAATGTAATAGTAAAGCTTAGCTGCATGACATTTTTCTTTGTATTTTATTTTCAAAAACATACTACAAAAACAGATACTAAGGTTAAATGTAAATTACCCAATGCAAATATATTTCATTTACCTCTTAAAACACAATTCCCTCAAAGAAATCAAGTAGTTGCCCTTTGCTTTAACCATTGATCAGGTTTACATTGAAATAATTTCTTGTGTGACAACTTTAAATGGCTGTCTCCCTTGTCAAATCTAAGATACTACAAGAGAAAAGACTTTCTATCAGTTTGCTCATTGTATTGTTCTTCATGACTAGGACATTTTAAGACCTCATAGGAAATTTATTTAATAACTATAATTCTGACAAGTTGCAATTCCTTTGAATTTATTCAACTATTTACTCTCAAATATACATATATATGTATTTTCAAGAATTGGGGCTTCTGATCTATATTAAACTTTCACCAAGCAAAGTTTCATCTGTGGCAAAAAGAACATGTGTTTATCTGAAAAAAAAATCACAAATATGTTTCTTCCTGATGCCTAATATTCCATTACTTAAGAATTTCTTTTTGTTTTCCTACATAGATTTTCCTAGTGGTTTTATTTAAGAATGCAGATTCTACAGGTAGGGGGAGCTCAGAGTTTAGAAAATATAAGTACAAGTTATTTTTGCCATTTCACTTTTTAATTGGATTTCTCTGGCAAAAACTCTAGACTGGAATTATCTTGGTGGAATTTTCAGTCTTTCAAATGGTACATTAAAAATACAGACAGGATACAAAGAATGAAAGTTCAAACGTCCTCTGGTGGGGGATCAAAGGTTTTAGGCACTTCCTATTTGATTGACAACTCTACCTTAATGATTCTATTAAGTAACATTTCCAAATATTAATCTTACATATCCTGGAGGTGATTGATTTGCATTGTTAGCAGATGAATCTTTCTGATACATTTTTAGTAAAATTTTATTGACAGACAACATAAATACAAAAATAACTCAATCTAAAATTGTACAGCTCATTGATTTTTTTTGCAGTTAACATACCTGTATGACCAGCACCTAAAACGTTAGCAAATCCATGAACACTACCCTTGTTCCCACTTCCAGTTGTTGACATTTTACATCAATTGTTTGTTTTCAGACATATTTCTAGCTAACAGTATTCTAAAGGATCTGTGGGTACCTATAATGTATTTTTACCTCAGATTTTGAGATTTAGCCAAAATTCTGAGTAACTCAACACAATCCCATCTGGCATCCCAAAACATAACTACAAAATTGAAAGATCAAACCACTTAGAATAATTTTGATGTCTGCTCAAAAGAGAAATACATCTATAAATTTAATGTTTGATAATCTTTCCACAAAATTATAGCAGGGAATTGATTCCATCTGTTATTATCTCTTGCCTTTAAAACTTGGGAGATTAGCAGTGAAATTTACTCCTAAAAGTAATTATTTTCAGAGATGGGTTATAATGGATTCTTCATTTCAACCGAGTTAGAGAAAAGATATCCAAATTCTCAGCAAACTGCAGAATTAGAGGATTGGATCTTCAAGAGACCACACTGACCACTGCATCCAGTCAACCCATTTGTAGATAAGAAAATATTGCTAAATATTTCATCACACTAGATAATGCTGAACTGCGTTAAGACCTAATTGCTCCATATTCAATGTATAACTCTTCCAAACTACAGACAGAACTAATTCTGAGGAGTCAGATGGCCTGAATCTAAGTTCTGGTTCCACCATTGACTAGTTACTTGTGTTTAGGTAACTGCTCATGCTTCTAAGTCTTAGTTGACTCATAATGAGCTATTTTGTGTACTTGGCACATAATCAAGACCAAAGAAAATGATAGTTATTGTTACTCTTACCATTGCTGTAAAAGACAGAAAGACAACCAGATGTGTCTCCATTGTATACAGTTTCATAAATATAAAGTACCAGACATTTTACAAAGAAGAGATGTAATAATAGGGGGCGGTTATGGCACTGCTTGTCTGGTAGCCTTTGACATAGTCTGTAGTTTCCCTGAACAATAAAACCCATGAACAGTAAGTTTGGTGGGAGGAAAATGCAAACAAGACCAACAAATGTGTCCCGAATCACTCTTAGTCTTCCTCATAGCAACGAATGGCATAGAACAAAAATCTCCCTCAGAATACTTACTTTAACTTGTGAGTCCCTTCCTCTTGTGGACCTAGGGAGTAAGGAACATTCACTAACCAGTGTTCACTAACCAACAGTTAAGTGACTTAGGCTGTTAAGACATCTCAGAATGGAATGGAACCAGGGAGGTATAGTAAAAAATCTGTTATAAATGGAATAATTAGCATATGGATGATCACTAGAGACTACCTATCACCTGCTATCTCACACATACATAACTGTGTGACACTTTTTCTCCCTCGAGTGGGATACCAGCACAATGTTACCTAAAGTCAGTTTATTTATTGGCAGATAAATAGCATATTAAATCATTTTGCTCTTATAGTCTGTTCTTTTGTAAAAGTATCATGGTTAAATACTATCTCCCACTTTTCATATTTTTACTTTTTATTTACTTCACTAAAATTTATCTTAATTCTTATTCTTTCAAGCCATCAAGATTTTTTAGACACTGATTTAACTTCTAGTGTTAATTATTCATCCCAGGTTTATAGCATTTGAGAATTGATTAGAGTATCTTTAGTGCATCCTTCTGAGTATTCTCATATTTAATAAATTTGAAGAAAATGAAGGAATATTGTGGGATGTCTAAATCTGTTCCCACTGCACAAATATTGAGGTCATTATCCAGTGTGTTTGGATATTTGCCATTCAAGCACCTGCAAATCTACTTCAGAAAAAATTACCAAGTTTTTATATTATCCTACTTTTCATCAAGACAAAATGATAAAGAATCTTGGCTTTCCCTTACAGAAATAATAGGAAGGCTAACATTCCATGAATTGCCCCAAATATATGTGCAGTTGCTAGAATATCAAATTAAATTAGCTAGTAGTCAATCACTTTAAGCTACCTAAGGAGAGGTTGATTTTTCTAAAAGTTCCTTTATGTATTCTCAATCTTTGTTTTACCAGATTAGAAAACAAATGTGGAATACTCAAAACTCAGACTTCATCTTTGCAGAAATTCAAATACACAGTCTTGGAATAAGCAAACCATTGAAAGTATTATTGATCAGGTTCACATACAGGAAATAATTTTGCACCAAATTTTATCTAGCTGCCCAGCAGAACATTAGATTATTCCATGGAGTAGACATCAGGTTAACGCATAAGGTCCTATTACACAGTACTCAAAGGGAGTGTTAAAGTGCTTCCACAGCATTCTGATTTAGTAAATAAATGAGAGTCCTAGTAAATCGAGTACTTTTCTGCTCACAAGGAGGCTTGTTTGTTCAACAATCTGTCTGGGACTTTTGAGATGCCCATCTGTAGTAGTTCTACTCTGTACTGGGCTTTAGCAAACACATACCTCACCACAAAGAGAAAATTATATTCAGTCAGGTGTACAGTAATACTGGAGCATATTTCAAGGAAGGGAAGAGAAAGTGACCACTAAAAACAGATATGGTTTGATGGGAGTCAGTGTAGGAGTTATGTAACAACCCACACCTGTCACGATTAAAAATCTCAATTAAAATAAGGAATATAAGTTAATCATGATATAATGATGGATTTGGATGGACACCAGGAATGTTATCAGAAATAAAAAAAAAATTGTGGTTACTGGGTTTTTCTTTTTGAGTTATATATACCACTTTTGTCTCTGAGATAGAAATATATTCGTGAACTCTGAAAACTGTACTTTCCACACTCCTTTGGCAGTTGTCCTCTTGTTAGATTCAACTATTAGAAGACAGTACAGGGAGACCATAGAGTATGGATAAAGACCTGTTTTATGTTCATGTCCCCCACTCAGCAGTTTCTGAGTTTATTTCTTTTGGGCATTCCTAGAACCAGCCTCATTAAGCCTATTCAAAGTGTTCATATCCCTTTTGAAATCTAAGCTCCAGCTACTTAGAATCTTTCCTCTGAGATCCTGGGTTCCCATGAATAGGTATCTGAGTAACAATAGGTATCTCAGTACCTTTTCCGAGTAACAATACAGCAATGTCCTTCCTTCTAGCTCAGATTCTGGTTACCCCTATCATTTCCCTTTTAGATTATCAAATTTAAAGGTGACAGATGCTTCTTGCCATTATTATCTTCAGGTTACATGTTTTCTTTTTGCTCTTTTCACTCTCCAAAACCTTTAGAACCAAATCTCTTTATTAAATTATTTTTTTGATACCTCGTGTGGTTTCTTGTCTAATTAGTTGAATAATAACTGGTACACTGTAAAAGAATTTTTTCATAATGCTCTCTCAAAACATTTTTGAAATAGCTTCTTTTTAAATTATTGATATTTCACAGTGCTACATTCAGTTTTGAATTTTGACATTGTATCGCAATCTATATTTAACACTACGCTCCCAACCAGTGTTCCAGTGTCTTTTACTACCACCTTTTCCCCTCAAAATAGCTCTTCTTAATAATAAGTAGGTTTGATGTACATCTGTCTCTAGAAATAGGGATGACATTAAACATCTGAAAGTGAACAACTTAATATGATTACCTGAGTCCTAAAAAATGCAAACAGAAATACAGTAAATTCTCACTTAACATTGTCTATAGGTTCATGAAAACCATAATTTTAAGCAAAAAAACTATCATGAAAATGGGTCCTCACTTGAAACCATGAAATACATCAATGGAAATGTAGGGAAAGTGTTGCTCCATAACATCAACCTCAAAGATATCGTTTGGGAAGTAATACCCATGGCACAAGATAACTAAAATAAGTAGGACTACATCAAAGTCCTACAAAAAATAAAAAGATTTCATACATCAAAATAAAACACAACTAAATCCGAAAGGTAACCTATGGAATGGGAAGATATTCACATAAATACATAAGAAAAAGCTTACCCTCCAAAATATAAATGGAGTTCATACACCTCAATCACAAAAGCAAATAACCCAGTCAAAAATTGAGTGGAAGAACTGAATAAGAATCAATCTAAAGAATATACACTGATAGCTTACAGACATTAACAATGCTCTATATTACACCTCATCAGAGAAATGCAAATAAAACCATGATTAGACACCACCTCAGACCAACAGAATGGCCTGTATCAGAAAGACTGGAAATAGCAGGTGTTCATGGGGTGTGAACAAAAAGTAACCCTCCCACACTATCAATGGGAATGTAAACTAGAACAACCTCTTTGAAAAACAATATTAAGATATCACAAAAAAGTAAAGATGGAGCTACCGTTCACTCCCACAATCTCACTCTAGGCTTATAAACTGAGAATACAAAAACTCTAATCAGGAAAAAAGTGCACACCTATATTTATAGCAGCACAATTCATAATGGTTCGTACATTAAAACCTAATTGCACATCAACAGATGACAATATAAAGAAGCTATGGTGTATACTCAATGGAATTCTATGCAGCTGAAATAAGAAATGAAATGCCATTTGCAACAACCTGACTGGAACTGGAGGGGATTATGTTAAGTAAAGTAAGCCAGAAAGAAATTAAAATGTACAGGATGCTTCCACTCATATGTGAAACATAAAGAAATAAAAAAAAGGAACAGACAAACCCCATCAAAACTCAGAGGACATAAGAATGTGGTTGGGAGATACTGGGGAGGAGAGGAGAGAAAATTTGGTGGTGAAGGAAATGGTGGTGGGTGTGGTGTGAAATACACACAGAATGAGATGGATTTCAATATTCTAAAATGCATATAGTGATGTAAACAAAGGAAATAATTTTCAAATTTTAAAATATTTTAGTTCCTAATATATTTCCCAAGTTGTTTATGCTATAAAATATTTGTTATTCATATTCAAAGCTATAAATTGTTTAATGAATTACATTTTTGCTAAAACAAATGTGGACTTAAGTTAAATTTTTAATCATATTTTTTAAAAAAGAAAATGGGCAATACTCAAATAACGTTAGCACCCTGAGCATATTTATTACAGTATTTTGTAATCTTTATCTGCTAATTCTTACCTCTGAGTTTCCTCAAGGACCATTTCTGTCATTGTATTTTGTTCCTTTACCTGAGTCACTTTTTCCTGTTTCTTAATATGGCATGTGATTTTTTTGGTTGAAAATTGTTTGACTGTTACAATGAAAACAGAAATCAGATTCCCCTGCTCACCAAGGTTTTTTGTTGTTCTTTGTTTATTGGAAATTGTAATGGTTTTTCTTTTTCTTTGTGATTTCCCCACATTATTATTACATAGACTGCATTCCTTGTTATTGTGGTACCAAAGTCTGTGTTTCTTAGCTAGTGTTTTGACAGAGATTTCCTTGTATGGCAGGACCTCCTTCACACTTTGCAAAATGTTTCTGTGCTGAACTGTCTGACACTTGACCAGATCTTCACTCAACTCACACTTTTGGGTCTTCTCAGGTCTTTTCTGAGTTACACCTATTTGCTGGGTGACTTTCTAAATGTTTACTCTACAAGTGTGCTTTAGAATACTCTTTATTCTCAGAGATGATCCCCATATCTTTCCTTAGGTAATCTTTTGTACTTTGGTGCTCTAATCTTTTGCCCGACTCACTAGCAGGTTGGTAATTCAGCTTTTGCTATTTTCCAACTTTTTCAACCTGTTTTGTGTGGGACTGAAACAGAATTACCCAGCATCAGCCCTTCAGTTAGCCCCATACAGGTTAGAACATACAAAACACTTTGTGAATGTGGTCTATTGTACTTCAACCAGGTACAGGTCCTACAGTGACATTTGGTCTGTTACTGCTTTAGTAATACTACTGATGGAAGACTATTGCCATTTTAAGACTGTGACCACTTTAACACATTTCCCACTTTTTGATTGTCGTTTTAAGAATCCTAACATGCCAGAAAGGGTCTGAGGCAGAATTGTAGAATTATTCCAAAATCTTCCTACTGTTTTGAAATGACAAACCCCAACTTAAGGTCAGAACTCACTTGACTGATGTGAATTTTGGATAATTTTCCAAAGATCACAAGAATTGGGTCTGATCATTTGTTGGGGGTGGAGAGTTGGGTTTTCCTAGTTCACCATTCTGCTGACATCAACACTGTCCTCTAACTTTTGAAATCTGATTTATGTTCTTTTCCTTTTATTGCTTTTTAGCAAAAGTATGCAATTAAAAAAGATAGCAAAAATAAATTGTGATCAGTTCTGTTTGATTTGGCATTTGATTTGGCTTATGATTTTGACCTTCCGTATTTTTTCTCTTATAATGAATTGTTCCATTTGGAGGCAGATATGGTGATAAACTTTAAAAAGTCAGTATTTTACTATAAAATTAAGCTAGTACTTTTAACTATGAGAACTGAGTTCTAATTTAATTAACTTGGTAGTCTCCATAGTTCTTATGTGACATTTACCTTATTGAGCACCTAACAATGTTATCTAAGCACTACTTGGGTTACTCTGAACTCTTGTAAAACAAATCAATACATTATATAATATATTCCAGTGATTCTCACATCAGAGAAAGTTCATGTAAGTGAGAGACAGAGGCCTAGAAATATATATTCTGAGTACCTTAGCTATTGAGTAAAAATGTTCGGGGGTTAAATCTGAGAAAAATATCTATGGAGGAAGGGAGGGAGGGAGAGAAGAAAAAATGAGACCTTTTAAAATTAATAGAATGAAAACATTTTTAGGTTAGTAAATAATTTAAAAGATACCAGCATCTGATTTGACAAAAAAACTATTCTACTACACAGTTGGTTCTCTTATAGACTTTATATCAATCCCTACTTTATAAAGAATTATGGACAACAATGCTGAAAAACTTATACTGAGGGAAATTAGAAAATCATATTTGTCTTTGAAGTCTTTTCTGCTTATGTAACAAATATATTGAATACACATGACTCATGGGGTATAAACATAAAGCAACTTTATTTTTGTCTCTTTGCTCCATTAAAGTTTAATAGGAAGAGCAAGTTCTTCCTCAGTCCCCATGAAAACTGATAGGTCCTATAAGTGCTTAGGTAAGAGAAAGTTCTTAATTCAGAATAAAATGGCGATAATAAACAAAAGAGGCAACTTGATTTAAACAAAGATCTTTCTCCCATGCCACATGGGCTAGCCCTAAATGGGTGGACAAGTTTGTCATGCCCCTTCTATCACTTTGCTTTTCCATTCTGCTAAACTCATTCCTGTTAAAGCCTGTGCAAGAAGAGGAAAAGGAGCAGGAAATTTCCTAAGTCACAGATACTGAGCAATTATCTAATACACGCTTTCACTGGCTTAAAACCAATTTTCTGAATTTTTGTAAATTCTTGCACATCTTTGGCTCTTCTCTAATATCACTAAAAATCTCTGTTCATATTCTTAAGATAACCCCATTTTGTCTATGTCATGTATACTTATACATGAAGGTTACTCCTTATCTAAATGCATTTGTCTCATACAGAACATTTATTCAAACACAGTTTAGGTTTCCCATATTTATTGTCTTACAGTAAAGTCAATTGAACTTCTTCAGAAGCTCCCAGCTGAACTTAAATCTACAGTAAGTAGGAGGTATATTGAGCTTCTAGAGTGTTTCAAAATTGACATTTTGGAAATGATAAAACTTACACCAACTATTACATTAATTTCTATTAATATCTGGAAAAATTTCCTTCTCAAATAAACTATTTTTATTCATGATAGACATTATTAACTTTCAAGGAAGTTATGTCTCCCTCCCCAGACATATAGATTGTTTTCTAAGTGCAATAACTTATAATTTAATCTTCCAAGCTAAGTCAAAAGAAAAATTCAGAATGTTGTTCATTCTCTTACCTGTGGTGCCAAAATCTGCCTGAGCATTGTGATTTTATGAGGAAATCTGTAGACACAAAGATTCTGTATTTTTATTACAAATCTACTGAATCTGGATCTGCAGAGCTGAGTTCCAAAAAAATCTAAAATCTAAGACCTTCCTAGGTCATCAGATTACATCAAGTTCCTTCTGGGAGCTAGAATATCTGAAAGTGTATTCATTAAGCTTGTATAATGTTCCATTTTCATTTTTTCTCCCATCTTTTACTGAACATTGCCTTTAAAAAATGCAGGTAAGTACAGCAATGAATCAAAGTCACAATAGACAAAAATATACCATCTTTCCCCCATTTTAAGAAAAATGTACACCAAGAAATTCAGAAAATTGAATTTCATGGGAATAAATGTAAAATTGAACTTTTATCATTATTAATCTTTCTGATTTCAAAATTCAACTTTCTTTTATCAACTTCTACACACAAATATTGTGGTTTTAAGTAAGTTTACATACAAAGGTGTACTCATTACATTTGTTTTGTTGTTAACAAAGAAATTTACGTTTGCTCCGGAATTTGTGCATTTATGTGATGACTTGGGACCCTGTACTTAACTCATAGTACCACCAGGTTAAGAAAGATTGGAATGCAGCCATGGTATATTAACTATTTTTTGATAATAAGGAAGTTTCACTATGTTAATGTGGTCTTTCCTCAAAATTGCCTTTGGTTATGTTCTTGCTGCGTTGCAATGAATAGCTTCATTTTCATAGTTGACTTTACAAGTCTTCAATCTAAATTTAGTTTCTTTCTACTAAAAATATCTAGTCAGGTGTCTTTGTTTCTTTGAATTTTCTTATCTCTTTGCTGGTTTGCTTGATTGAGTGCCTTTGTCCTCTCTTCCATATCACTGATTCTATTGGAAACTTCATCCATCCTATTGTTGAGTCCACCTATTGAGTTCTTTAATTCAGCCATCACATCTCTTACCCATTTGATGTCTTATTTTAATTCTTCTCTTTGCTTTCTGATGTTTCTAGTTTACTGCCTCTACTGATTTCTAGATTCCCATGAGTATGTTAATCACCGTTACCCTAAATTTATCTTTAGGTAATTTACATACATCTACTGGGTTCATATTTTCCTCTGGATATTTTATTGGATTCATCTTTTAAAATATGTTTCTCTTTGCCTTTGCTCTATTCAGTATTCTGTTTCTATATCTGAGGGTTCAGTTTCCCTGGCATTTTGTAGGTTTGACTTGCCCTGGATTTGGCAATCAGGTTGCAGTTTGGCCTCTACCCACAAGGGTGCGCTAGCGTGTAGCACTGAGGTTTGGTCTGTATGGGATGTTTTTACTATAAGCCTGGGAATGGGGTAACTGATGGGTGGGATAACCAGGGGATGGGATATGCGGTGGGCAGGATATCCACTCAATGGACCACAGGCTCTGGTGTGGGAGCAGTTGTGGGAGCGGTTTGGACTAGGGATTTCTTTGGCTGATTTCTGGTTATGAGGGGTGTCTAGCACAATTTCATTGCATGGCATCCAGCTCAGCTCCCAGTTCATTGGCTTTTCTTTTACCCTCTCCCACTTCCGCCACCCCTGGTTCCACATCTTAACCCTGCTGGGCTTGCTTCTTTCTGCCTCCACAGCTGGTCCCAAAATTCCTAACCACCTCCCCTAGATCTGACCCACAAAATGTTTGGAGATTCCCAAGCTCCATACCAAACCCAAATCTATGGCTTAGCTGAAATGACGCCAGGTGCCCTAACCCACTGCGAGTTGTCAGCTGCTCTGTCACCAGCTTAAGTGCCAGTTGTTCCCTGGTGTTTGTATCAGGAAAACAGGTGATTTTTTTTTCTTTTTCCTTGGTGTCTGTGGGAAGTGACCCGAAGGTGATTCCTATCAAATCGCCATCTGGAAGTTGATTCTGATCTTTGTCATTTTTAAGAGTTTCTTCAAGTTATAAGAATGTACAAAATAGTTAAGTTTTAAATAGGAAAAATTTTAATATTTAAACAAAGTTTCTATCAAATCAAGTAAACAAATCTATAAATTTATACACTATCTCATTTTTTCCAATCTGTCACTGTTTGAAATTATATTTACCAAAGTTACCTATAGCCATAGGTAAAAAATATGAAGAAAAATTTATGATACTTGTGACCATTAAGGATTAACATTATAACACAATAGACTTCTGTAAAATGTTATGCATATCTAGTTCTTATGTCAGTATAAAACATTAACCTATCAATATTAGCTATAAAACAGAAAACTCTATCCATGATGAAGAAAATCATTCTAACATTTGTATGTTTAGAAAAGACACATAAAACTTTAAGTATTACATCTTGAGCTCAGAGTCTACTAGAAAAAAAGTAAGTACTCACAGGAAAAACAGGGTTCTCATTCAAAATAAAGAGAGGAACAGGTAATAATTCTTTGAAGTGAGACAAAGCTTTTGAAGACAGGGAAATAGTAGAGAAATAATTTCCAGCAGTCCCTTCAAGACTGAAGAAGATAGAGAGTTTTGCAAGCACAATGTTCACAAAATAAAATTGACTCCAAACAATGAAAGATAATCAGACAACAAACTTAACCAAATAGAAAGCCATGTTGGGGCATCACAGACAATGGAAAATATTCCATTCTCTTATAAGTGTGGTAAAAACTGATACTCATTTTGTTCTTTAAGTCAGATATGTGATCATAAATATATATAGATATATGCAAAGGTATATGTGTATATATACATTTCATAGCTAACAAACATGTAAAGAAAATGCAAGCCCTATCAAGATAATTTTTGGTGATGTCAAACAACAAAATACAGATATTAAAATATTAAAATATTTTAAAGTTTTGAAAGAAATAATATTACTTACAGAAGGAAAGATTACCAAAAAGAGAAAATATATATTAAGGAAATAAAAATTCAAGGTAGATGATAAAGAGTGCAGTTGATATTATATACAAAATGGCATTATCATAATTGTTTTTGAAATCATTAATAAGTGGAATTTTTTAACATTCAGGAAATATGCATTGTGCTTTGAGGTTCAAAGTAAAATTTTACAAAGAATTTAAGTATGAAAATACACACAAAAATGAATCATCATTTATGATTTAATAAAGCCAAATTATAATTAAATCAAATGGTTGAAATCTGAAATATTCAAATATTACCCATTAATATTTTTCTAATTCACCATTTTTCTTCATTTCTTGGTCCAAATTACTTTCCAGAATCTGTTTTAACTCAAATTATTTTAATTGTTCTTTTTCATTAACCTTTGAAAAATATTATAGAAAATTATTTTTTGAACTCTAGAGAATCTCTTCTTAAAAATATCATTTTTCATGAGTAATTATGTCATTTATAAACCTGAATTCAATAGACTTTCTTTAAAAACTAATGTCTTTTTTTAAAGCACTATACTGACAGAAATGAAGGGGACTAGAGGCAGGGTGATGGGTTGAAATAGAGCAGAGAAAGGGTTTTCATTTTATTTCGTTGTTCATCTTGGTTCTTCCTCATGTTCCAAGAGGCAAACAAGGACCTTCAGAAGTTTGTTGAGTATACTCAAACACTGCTCCAACAGGGTGAACTTACAATAATGACTTTTCTTAAAACAGACTAAATGGATTTTACATTACCTTTTCTCCTGAAACTTAAATTGTCAAAATTTATTTGTTGAAACAGATATTTTTACATATAAAAGCATTAGTGTAAATAAAATTAGAGTTTAGCTTCTAAAGATGCTCTAAAATGAGCAATATATTTCATCAATATTTAATTCTAGATTTTCTAGATTTTCTTAAATGACAGTGTATATCTAAAATAGTCTCGCAGTCCACATTATAATTTTGATGATCAAATGATTTTTAGAATGAAATAACAACTCATCTCTAAGTATTCTTCCATATGCTTCAATCTTTTTCCACTAACCATTTTAAAAAGTTTGTCTTCTCTACATTATATGCAAATAAAACTTGTGCCTGATTCTGTAGCCCTTTTCACCCCTTCCATTGGACTATAATTTCTGTATTTCAAGATCTCTTCCAGAGATTCATTTTTTTTATCCTTTATTCTTTTTTTTAAACCTTACAATAGACTTTCAGTCCTTTAATTCCATCAAGGACTTTTTTTTTTTAAAGAAGCCCCCCTTCCTGAACTATTCATCAACAATGATAATAATGATCACAACCTCCCTTCTGTTCTCTAATTCCACTTAATTTCTAATCCATTAGTCCTTGTCCAAGTCTCTTCCTCTTTTTAAATGCTCTCAGTTCCTTAAATCCCAAGGCATCAAACAAGACTCCAGTCAACATTTCCCTTCACTGAGGCCATCTGTAATTTCATATCTTCTTTCTAGTCCACTTCTCATAGAAAATATTCTCGATCACACACTCATAAGTCATTACGTGGTGTGAATTACCTTTGTAATTACAATGCTAATGTTAAATAGTTTATGGTGATTTCTACTGGTGTTATTTTGAGTGTAGTGTCATTTTTTAATACTGATAGAGGTGAATGGAGAGGTTATCTTCACCTTTAGGATGCTGACTAACACGCTCTCTCGTTTTTCTAATACAAAAGTTTCTCAAAGGAGCATTATCAGGGTTATTGGTTGATTGCCTTTGTTTCTTTTTGAATAATTTTCTGTTCTTTAGAGATATGACCTTTTGGAAATCTTGTAAATTTCCTTCAGATGCACACCCAACTATATTGTTTGGACCCTTGACAGCTAGAGCTATCTCTTCTTCCCAATCTAAATTTTTACCTTTAAACTGTGTCAATAAAATATCTTAACTCAGGTAGTCTCTGGGAATTCAGGAGATGATAAACTTCTAGAGAAGGTAGGGCTATTGACTAAGATGACTGAATATTGCCTCATTAAATTTCTGATTCACAAGGTAGACTTAAAGTAATAATTCTGTCAGAATCCTATGTCATTTCTGTAGGAATCTCTGGAAACACCATTATTATTAATAAGCTTAATCAGTTTTGGGCATTCTAATAACATTTTAGATAACTTGAGAGATTTCTGTGTGGCACTGTAAGGGGACATCTCCTGGCACATTCAGTCACAGAAGACTCCTTATGAAAATATTGTCATGTCACTTTTATGAACGGTATACTAATATAATGGGAGTAGCTATATAAAAGTATAGAAAATAATTTTCAGTCTTGGTCCATACAAGGAGAAGTTAAAAGGAATATGCTGGTTCTCCTGGTATGTATACATGAATGTAATGAAATTGCACAAAATCTAGCTACTGGGACTTTAGTTTACGGCTCATATTGCAATTGTCTGAATCTACAAAAGAGAGACTGAATGGTAGAAGATTTCTGTTCTGGTAACTTGAGAGTAAAATAGTTTTCACTGAATATCAATGAATTTATATCTTGAAATAAACATTGATGTTTTCTGAAATGGACTTATTAAGACTGTGAAATGGTGAATAACTCAAGTCAATGGGGGAAAGAAAACTTGCAATGTAGGAGCAACATATGTCATTAGATAAGACCCTGATTAAGCAGCTATTTCTACTTTTTCACTGATAGATACCTCCTTACCCTTTCAAAATGAAAAGATATATTCTTTAAAAAAATGTTTGTATAATGACTTAGCATTCATTCTTGAAAATAAAACAAATTAAAGTTATAAATTATCGAAAATCTGATGGGTTTACAAGAAAAATTCATAATTCTAGATCAAGTTGTTACTACAATTGCTGAGAATTATTAGATGTATTAAAATATTAGTAGGAACTTAGCTATCTCCACACAAATATTCATACTAGCATTATTGAAAATAGCTCTCTAGTGAAGAAACAACTATTCATTTTCATTGACAAATGGAAAAATATTAAATATGGTATATGTAAAATTCTGTAAGCTATGAAAATCTATTTTATTATAACCTTTCAATGAAAATAATATATTCTATGAATTCAGTCAAGTTCCTAAACAAGAATCATCATACAACTAGTTACAATTAGTATCAATGGTGAAGACAATGAGAATTTTAATTTGGAGCTCTTCATATTGTTGAAATTTTTCTTATATGCTACCGAAAAATAAACATTCCTTTTCAGTGAAACAGAAACTAAGAAATTGACTTACTGAATTTGTACCTAACAGATTTTTCTTAAGCTGTTCCATTTTGCTGCCTTACTTTGTGATTGTAAATTTTAACTTGGCATTTTCCATTTCGAGCCTAAAATGTATATTTAAAAATAACTATTCTCATACATAAATTAGAATATGTTTTAATATGCTTGAACAAACATCTGAAGGTACAATTATATATAATTAAATTTTTGAAAAGGATAGGTGACTTGGCAAATGTGCCATTTTTTAGCTGTCCTTTGTGGGAATGTGCAAAATTTAAAATAATGTGCACAGATTATAGACTTCAAAAGAGATCAAAGCTTAAATTTTTATCCAGCTTAAGACTTATGTAAATTATATCATAGCTGATATAATAATCAAACACTATTTATCTGCTGTTATATTCAAGTGGTTTCATTCTACTTTAAATTGTTCTTTCGCATGTGTTCCTGCAACATCTCGGCACTTACAGTCTCTATGTGTCTATCTTCTCCTTTTAACTAAAATAAGAAAAGTCTACTTTTGCTATTAATAACATCATACAAATCTGTACCAGTGGTTTTTATAGCTAAAGCTTCATTGGGAGATCAAATTACAAGGTGACAGATTGTTATAATCCTGAGCTTACCTGCTCCCCCAGAGACACAAGGAAACTGCACCCATTTAGCAGCTATTAATCTTTGAAAGAACAGAAACCAGAATCTCCATAACGAGAATGGATGCTCAGCTTCGTAAATGGTGGGAGAACCTTATTTGTCCCTTGGCATCACTGTGCTCTTTTGGGAGACTAAAGGGCCTTAGCGACAGACCAGTGATATGAACATTCTCCCTGGAGCTAAAGGTTTTGAGACCTTAGAAGTTGCCCCCACATCTAGGAAAGGGCTTTTAGTTGTTGACCCAAAAATTTTGGCATATGGTGGAAAGATGGACAGCCTCCTTGTTAACTGAAATGCAGCTCTCCTATGGTGCAACACTGGAGGCTCGCATTGCAGAAAATACCCAGAGAGAAACACCTGTCCCCTCCAACATCAACACAGTGGTACTGAATGGTAGGTGCTCACAGCTGCCTTTCCATAGGGTGCTGGAGACAGCCAACCTTATCTAGATCAACTATGTGTATAGTTGAATGGTCCCTGGCAAGGAAAATTCTATTTTCAAGGAAAATAACCGGGAGGGCTCCATTAAAAGAGCAGTTTTCATGTATCTGGGGCTACTGCTAAATAGCTTTGCTATCTGCTTGGTACTCCCTAGAGTTCCCAACCCCAAGACCCCAAGGCATGATTGCTGTCTTCCAATGGGACTGTCCATCTACTGGAGGACTAAGGAATTTTCAAGGCGATTGTCTTATGCTATAAGAAGTTCCAGTTACTCTCTCCTGTAACATCTGTGGATACCATGGACTGCTTGTAGATTGGGCACAAAATTCCTGGTTCTCTCTTATCGTGTGCCTTGTTGCTCAGACCTTTGACTTTAAAGGAAACCACAACTCCAACTGCATAGGTTGGATTGTTAGGTCTCAACAAAATACTGGCTCTCTAGCTTCAACAATTCTAAGGTGTGTTGTGATTGCACAATGAAAGGGAATCCAGCATTTCAGACCACAACCCAGGCCTACGCTGCACAACTTGATAACTTGAAACAAAACCTTTTCATCAGAGAAGCCTAACCCATAGAAATAAACTCATAATGCCAAACAGAATAAACAGCTATTTATAAACAAAATGATGAACAAAAATAAACCCAGTGGAAAAGAAGAGACTGTAACAGATTTAATGATACTCACTAAAATTATAATAAAAAATGGAAGACAGCAACAAAGATAGGAGATTAGGAGGTGTTCCCAACAGAGTATGTGGAGTTAAAGAAACAACAGCTGAGGTTATAAATCAATAGACAGTCTCCACAGTCTGGAAGAAGCTTTCGATCAAATCAGAGAGCTAGTGCTTAAGGCAGTGAATTGCATCTGAGCAGACCAGCAATGAGAAAATTGAATTAAAAGAAATGAAGATAGCATACAAGTCTTAATGGATAACATGAAGAGTAATAACATTTTGTCAGAGACCCCATAAAGAGAAGAGTTAGAGAAGGGGACAGCAACCATACTTGAAGAGATATAGCTGATAATTTCCCAAACCTGAAAAAGGAAAAAGATCTCTAGACTCAGGAAGGCCAAAAAATCCAATCTAGAAAAATCCTAACTGGAATACACCAAAATACATCTGAAGGGAGAAAAGTGATTTATGCCTGCCTCTACAAGAGATCCTAAGGCAGAAGTTCTCTCATGCTTCTAGTTGCCCAACCTTTAAATATTCAAATGTTCCCTATAGTAGATAATGTTTACAGTCTTTCCTTGCTTTGCATTTATTATCCAATTTTAATCTATAAATAAATATAAAATAAATCAAGGAGTCTAGGTCAAGGTCTCTGCTTTTCAAACAGAGCAGTGTCCCACCTGGATTCCATTTTTCTAGATGTATGTTGTTTCTCTCTCTTTTTAGTCTCCTGTGGCGGCCTCTCGAGGAACTTTCCATCAGCTGCACGGGTTATGGCATACATTGTCATTAAAATGACAGAAATTCAAGAAAAAGAGAATCTTAAAAACAGAAGAAAAATAAGTTACATACAGAGTACCTCCATAAGAATGTGAATTTCTCAGATAAAACTTTGAAAGTCAAGAGAGAATAGCAAGATATATCCAAAGTGCTGAAAGAAGATTTTCCAATCAGATACATTCGATCATGCACACTTGACAATTTAAATGGAAAGAATCACAAAGAACTCTATAGACAAACTGCCATGGAACCATCCTTTCAATAAATACTAAAGGAAGTTGCAAAACTGAAAAGAAACCCCACAAAAGCAGGAAAACTGTGTGGAGATGACTTAAAAAGTTGAAAATGAGAAGTCCTTATGATCTGGTCATCACCCCCAAAACACAGAATACTAATTTCAAAGTATCTGTGCACCACCATACCGAATTAGTTACACAAGTCAAGAATTGGAAATTGCTAAAGTGCTTATGATCAAATGAATGGATAAAGATGCTGTGGTAAATATACACAATGGAATACTATAGCCCTAAATGAAATCCTGTCTTTTGGAACATCAGTGAAAATAGAGATCACACTAATTGAAATAAGTAAGACATAAATTAATGATTACCATCAATTCCATTTCTTCATTTGGAAAACATACACAGGGTAATCTATTAAATTTTGAGAGTGGCAATGAATTATATTTTAGCTATAAGTGGCATAGTTCATATTCAGGATGAAATATTGGTTTGTTTTAAACCAAAATAAAATACAACAAATTAAATGAACATTATGAAGACTATTGATGAATTAAATGAAATTGTATGAAAGATTAATTTACCTGACTAAATCTTGTAGTCCTCAATTCCATGTCTAGTTTTCTTAGATTGAGTTCAAGTTGTTTCATTTCATTCAACTTCTTTGTTATATTGATCTTTTTCTCTTACCTGATCCCTAATTTTTTCACATAAAATACAGACTTTATTCTCTTCTTGTTTTAAGGTAAACCTGTAGATATGCTTATCTTAAATTTAATTTTATTGGAAAAGTTCTTTTTATGATCTTATTTTACATATTTAAGTTTGTGATCTGAGTGACATTTTCATATTTTCAAATTATTTTTCTTTATCACATTTTTCATTTCTCATGCCACTCTTTTCCAAAGTATATATCGCTTGCAAGTTAATAATAAAAGTTATTATTTAGTAAGTTTGAGTTAATAATAATTCTGACAAATAAACAGGACAGGTAGCTTAAACTATTCAGTGATGTTAGAATTAAAAATTATCCATTTCCCACAGTTATAATTACTCTCCCGTTAGGTCAGATAATTGAGTTACTAATTAAAAAGAGAAGCATTGTCTATAAACATGTTTATAAATTAAACAGAAATAATGTTAAAAATTCACAATATATAAAAGTACCTCTTAATATGATTTAATGCATAAAACTGTAGCATAACACAGATCTGTAGATTTCTGTAATTGAGTGCAGATAAGGGAATCTATTAACTGTTATCATACACTTTATGGTTTTTTGCAGCTATTCAAACATTACATATTTTATAAATCATTTAAATTATTACTGAAAGGAATAAGATTATGTCTAATATTTGTTCTCAGCATATTTTAATGAATTTTCATTATGTAGTAAAGATACTGAAAAACCTAGTCTAATCACTTTATATTTTACTTTTTATTCCATGCATATATGCTAAGAATAGAAATGCATATACTTTCAAAGGTATGTCTTGAAAAATAAAGTGTCATTCCATAGTGTTTTTAGAACATATATTAATATAAACTCTCCTGAAAATTATTTAGAAATATATATGAAAGTCATGTTTTTAATTTCTTGTACTTTAACCAAAAATTACTGTTGAATTTATTCAGAGTAAAAGAGATACATAGAAACAAAAATAAGACAATCCTTACAGCATTAATTACAACACAAAAAATAAAGACAACTGAAAATAAAATTGATAATGAAGTTTCCAGAGGTCATACTCCCATATGGTAATTAAAATTATGATTTTGAAGAAAATACATTAAATTATTAGTAGTTTCTGCTGTTTATTACTTGCTACATTTCCAGATATTTCATATTCAACAATACTAAAGAATTTCTCTTCACTTTAAAATCCAAGAATATAATTTAGCAATGATAAAAGCTTTACTTATCTGCAATATGATAATTCAAATATATCTTTAAAACAAAAATACTTAATATATCAAATGGCAGAATTCTTGTTCTCATACCACTTTTTGATGTTTTAATTGTGAGTTTATTTCTTCCACTTCTGATAGCTCATTTTGTAGCTTGCTAACCATATTTTCAATTTGTTTATTTTTTCCTGCAAGTTGGTCCCTTTGATTTTTTTATATACTATTAGATTTTCATATGAAATAATTATATCTTGGATTTTCAATAAGTTAACAGAATCTGCACCACAGAGAAAAGAAAAACAAAAATAAAATATGAGTTCATTGTGTTAATTATGGATTTTCATATTCACTGATGGATACAGTGAACAAATATGTACTGTGTACCCACATTGTGGAAGACTTAGTTATAAGTATGTCAGGTAAAACAGACAAGAACAGTAGCATTTAATGGCTTAAAGTCTAGTGTAGGAGCAAGTCAAATAAAACTATAAACTCAGGCACAAACCATAACAAAACAAAATTCTGTGATAAAGCAGCTAAACTACAATTCCCCAAAGAGTCGTGGAAAAGAAAAAAACATGTTTGAAGAAAATCATAGCCAAAATATCTTAAATGTAATAAAAATTATAATCCCACAGGGAGGATCTGGCTAGCAGAGAAGAAATTAAACTATTGTGTCTGTATTAATACCAAATGAATTTCAGAACAAAAATATTTTCAACAATAAACAAATTTCATAATGATAAGTGTCAGCTAGTAAGAAGCATAATGACTCCAGATACTTGTGCACCTAACAGATTTAAAATACATTGAGTAAAAATTAATAGAACTACAAAGAAAAATAGACAAACTGACATTTATAGTCTGAGATTATGATACCCCCTTCCTCAATAAGTGATGGAAAAGGTAGGTTATCAGCAAGGATAGAGCAGACATTAATACCATCATTCTTTTCAAGTACCCATGGAACACTTAGAAAAAAGACTATGTCTGGGACATAAAGTATATCTTAATAAAAGAATTTCATACAGGGTGCATCCTGGTGGCCTAGTCATCTAGTATGCCTGAGAGTGGTACCACATACATCCAAGGTCCCTGTTTCAAGACCTGAGCCAGGGGAGCAAGCAATGTCAACAATTAAATAAAAATAAAGTGTTTCTTCCTCTCTCTCTCCATTCCTGCCATCATACTTCCTTAAAAAAGGATTTCATACAAGGTATATTTCCTGAACAAAAAAATCAGTAAATTAGAAATCAAGAATGAAAATCTAGAAACAGTTCAGATATTTGGAAATTAGCACATATCTGAGACAGAGAAACAGAAAAGAGAAACTAGAACGTATTTTGAACCAAATGAAATTGAAAAGCTAATAATTCAAAACTTGTAAATGTATTAAAACAGTACTTTAATGGAAATTTATAGCACTGAAATATCTATCACTTAAAAAATAATAAAAAGAGCAAATTAAACCAAATGGAGCAAATAAATGAAATAGAAAACATCAAAGATGAAGTCAATTTGAAACAGAAAAATAGAGAACAAGAAGTGAAATAAAATATTTTCTCAGGATATCAATAAAAGTAATAAACCCTAGCAAAGCTGATAAAAATTTAACAAGACACAAATTAATATCAGAAAAAGGTAACATGTCATTACTACTCTACATATTAAAAGAATAATATAAACACTTTATAAAGAAATTTGACAACTCAGATATTGATAAATTCTTTGAAAATCTGAAATTATTAAAACACAACCAAAAGAAAGAGATAACCTGAATATCTCTAAAGCTATTTAAGAAATAAAAAACTATGATACTCAAAATTAACATCTTCCCATGAAGAACCCAACAAAGAAAATGCAGGCCCAAATGGCAACACTGGTTAATTCAATCAAACACTTTAGGAAGAAATAATAATTTTACCAGTATCTACCCTCAAAAATGAAGAGAATAACTACATCCCCTTCATTCTATAACCTAGAATTACCCTGAAACGAAAACCAAAGTGTATAGTACAAGAAACCCATGTCATAAGCATGAAAGTAAAAATTCTAAATGAACATTAGCAAATCAAATCCAGTAATAAATTAAAAGGATACATTTTTATAACCAAGTGGAGTTTGCATCCAAAATGCAGGATTGGTTTGACATTTAAAAATCATTGTTATTTAGCATATTAACAAACCAAAAGAGAAAATCAAAAGTTCATCTCAATAAAGAGAAGGCAATAGACAAAATTCAGCATCCATTCCTAAAAAAATCTTTCAGTAGACTAGAAATATAGTGAAACTTCTTCAACAAAGATGATTTATGTTCTTTCCAGAGCTAACATCATATGTAATGTTGAAAAACAAAAAATGCTTTCCCCATTAAAATTAGGAACAAAACAGAAATGACTGCTTTTACACATTCTATTAGCGTATAAGAGCTTCTAGTGCAATCAGGATGCAAAAGAAATAAAAAGCATCCAGATGGGGATAAAACTGTCTTTACTAGCAGAAAACGTAATGATATCATAGGAGTCAGCAAACTCCAACTGGCAGCCAATTAGCTTGGTTTAGTAAATTAAATTTTACCAAAATAAAGATACATTGCTAACTTAAGGGTTGTGTAAGGCTGTTACTACTGTGTCTTGGTAATGCTGATTAGTTGTAACGAAGACTGTGTTGGTTAGAACTCTAAAATAGCTACTTTATTTAGCAAGCTTTTTGTTTAAGAAAAAATTTGATAATCCTTGGTTTATGTATAAAATCTGATGAAATCTACAAAAGTGGTACTAGAACTGAGATTATTAGCACTTTTGTAGGCTACGATATGCAAAACTCTATTTCTACATATAGCAAAAAATAAATTAAAGATTAAATACAATATTTAGAAATGCAGTAAAACAAGAAATATGGGTCTCATAAAAGAGTAGCCTCTTTACCTTAAAAATTATAAAATATTATTCAGCATAAGAAAATCTAGAGTAATGGAGTCCACTTTATTAAAAGATTGAAAGATACAATATTAAGATAGTAATTATGCCTAAATTAACCTATACTTTCAATACTCCAAGTGTGATTTACTGAAGATCAGTAGACTTGTGTCTTTTTAAAAGAAACTGAATGCATCCTGGCTTGTTTTATCCACCACCTCCAGCCACAGGAAGTCCATTACACCCCAAGGACCCAGGTTACTGTCTAAGGGCCAAGGGAACAGCCAATAGAAATACCTAAATAAAATGAATACAAATGCTTCTCCCTCCTCTCTCTTCCTGCCTTCTGCCTATTCACCATCATTCCTGCCAGCACCTTTCCTTTAAAAAACTAAATTTACAAGCTGAATCTAAATTGATATAGAAACATAAAGAATCTAGAATACCAAATAAACTTAAAAAATAACAAAACTCCTGCATTTATACTACTGGATTTCAAAAAACCATAAACCTACAATACTTAAGAACAGCGTCATATTGGTATAAAGATGGCCAAATATCGAAAGGATAAAATACAGAGTCCAGAAGCAAACTCATACATCCAGTGGTCTTGGCAAAGGTACAAAAATGACATGAAATAGAAAAAATATTGCCCTGGAGCAGTTTGGTGGCGCAACAGAAATCCTCTGCCTCCAACTGGGCTCATTCCTTATACATCCCAATGACCCAGTTTCATGTACTGCCCGAGGTAACAGCTAAGATGACCAAATAGATAAATTAGTAAACAAAAAACTTCATTCTCCTTTCTTTTCCTGCCTTATTGCCTACTCATTTTCATTCCTGTCTGCATCTTTCCTTAAAACAATAACAGAAAATGAAATAAAATTATAGGCTCTTCAACATATGAGTCTAGAATGACTGGGTATCCATGTATAAAAGAATTTGAATTCTTACATTGCATTATATGTAGAAAAGAACATGCATCACAGATGTTCTATAATATAGATGCCCTAAAATTTGTCAAAGATAGTGTAAGAAAAAATTCTTTGTGATTTTGTTTATGGAAAATATTTCTTAGATATGGATATCAAAGTAAAATCCATTAAATAATGAATAAATTGGATACAATATTGTTTTTTTTTCTAAAGACAGTATTAAGAGAATTGAAAAGAAAAGCCATAGACTTGGCGAAAACACTTGTAAAAATGTAGCTGATAAAGAAATGGATTCTCCAATATAGAAGAAAAAATTTCAAAATGATAAAATACTAATTTTTAAAATGTCAAATGATTTACAGTTCAAAGCAGATAAGCACATAGTAAGACACTCAAATATAAAGATGTTTAACACTATTAGTTACTAGGGAAACATTTGTTATAGACACTTATCAGATGGCTCATCTGACACTAGACTTAGAAAAGTAACAATACTATGCTTATGTCAATATGAAGCTGGAACTATCATACTAACACAAATGGAAAATTGTACAACTACTTCAGAAACATTTAAAAGTTTCTTAATAAGGGTTATACAGGGACATAGGGAGAATTTATGCTAAATCTCAATTATGATAAGTTTCCTATATGTATATGTATCAAAACCATCAAATTACACACTTACTATGTTTTGTTGATTGAATTAAAGCTATTGAAAAAATTATTTTAGGGAAAAAATAACTAAGATAGTGGCTGAGATACAGATGGACAGATGGACATGAAATAATAAAAGTTGTAGCAAGTGATTGCGGCCTAAGTTTAACCTTATTTAGCAATGACAAGGAAAACATGAGTTTTAAGGAAGTGTGTATCACAATGAGATCTGATATTTTTTAATATATAATAAATACAGATGCAATATAAACAAAAGTTTGGGGAAGGAGGAATGATGGAGAATACAGTTCTGAGTTCATTTCAATATGACCCGAAGGAAATAATGATAACCTGACTGTGAAAGGAGAGGAGAGGAGCACTTCTTACAAAATGTTCACTGGGAATTATAATAGATCCTTGATGGGAATATATAGTAATACTACTTTTATTTTATTTTAATAAATCATATTAAGACCAAACATTATTGAGTTGAATGGCCTTATATCTGTGCTTTACAGTCAATACTGTACATATGTGTGCACACATGCTACTGTACACACAAAAAGACTTTGCATTTATACAATCATCCTACATTTATAATCCATGTTATGTTGTTTAGTTATCAACAACAGTTAGTGCAAAGCAACTCACAACCCTCTGAAACTGTTTCAGATGACTGAGTTAAATTCATTAAGTTCATCCATAGAGTGAATTTACTTTCTGACCTACAAATGCATAAAACCATTTCAAAATGTCTCCAAGATAACTATAAAGAAATTATTTCATCCATTACACTTTATTCATGCATTCAACGCTTCTTTATTGAACCAATATGTGCTCATAACACTGTTGGTGCAAGGAACCTGCTTTTGTACTTTAGAAATTTATAATACAAAAGCAATCATCTATAATAGAGTGTTAATATAGTGGGCGCTTGAACCTGGTGAAGGTTAGCGGTGCGACTGACATACAGTAAAAAATTCCATATAACTAGACTCATTTAAAACATAACTAATAATAGAGACCTGAATGAATACTGTTGATAAACAAGTTATGAAAGGTAAATGTATTGCCCTAAATAGTATTGTTGAAATATGCTACAGAAAAGAAAATTGTACTAAGTTATCACAAGGAAGACAAAACACATTTACAGTACTGTAATACAAAAGTACACATTCAAGTGGTCCCAAAGGGTTAAAACCCATAGTGCTCAAGTCAACTGCAGTTCAATTTTGTATCATACATAACCAAAATATTACCCCTTTCTCCTGAATCTCAATGATTATTAAGTTAGTACAACCAGATATTCTAGAAGACCTTAAAAAATCATAGCTATTCATGATGCTATCAGCAAAGGCTGCATTATTGTATCTACAATCACACAGGAATGATACCATTCCATTCATTATGTCCTAAGTGTTTTACATCTATCATATAATGTTTTAAAATGTGTACTATGAAATGTTTACATAATCAAGTGCCTATTCAATTATGAGAATATTCCACTTCAGAACCAAGTCCTATTAAACAACATCTACCATAAGACTATAATGAATATGGCACTGTGACCAATTAGTTTACTATAATCTTTAAAAGATAATAAAATACAATATATCTAATAATATTGGAATTAACAAAATTAAATTTAATAAATACATCCTTCTCTACCAGATTGTTTCCAAGAGCACATAGACATATTATAAAAGCTTTCCTCTAATATTAAAAAAGAAGAAAAAAAATCTCCCTTTAGCTCTGCATTCTTTTTTAACCATTTCTATGTTGTTTTTCTTCTCAAAAGATAGTTTCTACGTATTCACACCAGAACAACTTTGCAGGTAGCTATTTATTGAAACTGCTCCTTATCAAAGTTTCCAGTCCTCATCTTAAACTTTTTAGCATAGTTCGTTATAGCTGAAAATTCTCTTGCCTTGGCCTATATATACATTATACTTCATTTCCAGAAAAATGAATTATTACTAATATCTCTATCTAGAAATAAAGAACATATAGAATTTATCTTCCATAATGCTGATCTATTTTACTTAAATTTCTGTCATCATTCACTTGAAATTCACCACAGTTTTGTAAATCAACCTTCTTAAAAATCAGTATGATCACAGATACTTCTGATGTTCTTTTTTCATTTCCATCTCTCTACTTATTTAATATGCAACCCAGGGCTGCTACTTTGAAAAAAGTTCATAAAAGGCAATGTTTTTTAATAATTCTACTGGTGAGGAATTAGAAAATGCATTTATGAAATCCCAAAATACTATCTATTTTAATTCATTTTTCAGTTCACAGTTATGATGCATTCACCATAAACAAGGAAAAATATGGTCCTTGCTTCAAAGACAGATCTGTAACTATATGGTACAGAGTGACATATGAGTTGACATATGCAATGTTATTATTCAGTATGAGAAAGTCCTTACAGAAGAGGTAAATAGAGAATCTCAGCAAGAAATGGGAGAAAGTCATTGCATTTAGAGATCAGAATGTGAGCACAAAGATTTAGGCACAGAACATCTAAGTTTCTCCCAAGGAACTAAAAGACAAAAGTGTGAGCTACATGGAAGTAAGCAGTGAGATGAATCAGAAAACACATTTTTAAGAATCTCAAATCCTATATACAACAGCAATCTATTATACATTTAATATCTGCAATAATATATAGAATATGGGTATATGTGTATGTTTACGCAAGTCATGTTTTCTGTCAGATCTAGTCCTGTAAGTGAAGCTGTTGTAATAAAGAGATGTTATACATGAAATTTTAAAGATGCTAAATTACCCTTTAAAATATTTCATTCAATTCCTTTATCAATAATTGTTAATGCTTTTTTCTTCATGCTTGCCAACCCTGCTTATTGCTTTAATAAAATATTTTTATAACTAGTTCAAAAAGTGTTATCTCATTGTTAATTTGTGTTTTCTCTAATTATTAAGCAAAGATTAACATTTCTAGTAAAAACATAAAATATTTTAATGATGATATCAGTTACCATTAGAATTTGTTTCATGGGAAAATAACAATTGCCTGCTGTTAAATACTGGTAAATGTTTACCTATCAGAATCTTTATTCTCCATAATAGGAAAGCACTGGTTTTCTGTTCTTCTCATCTGTGCATGTTTAATTAACTCAGCAGCAGCAGCAGCATGTATGTTCTCTGATGTTTCCATTTCACTATCTTTGTGTTGCTTCTTTTCTTCTTCAAACTTTTATGAAAGATTGATGTTAAGGATAATTATTACCACTTTATCATTATGTACAACAGTTTTTGCTTTCATTAATTTAATCATTTGACTCAGACTGTCATACAGATTTTAATCAATAAAATAGTGTGGGGCTTACTTTATTTTTATAATTACAAGTCACTGGAATTTTTATAAGTTTGGCTTACACTGAGTAGAAGAATTTTCCATATTTCTAAAAGGGCTTTCTTAATTTAATTTTGTGCTCTTATATGAATCTACTCTTAACTAACAAACATTAGCACACATTATACACAGACACAGAGACAGACACGCAGACACATACACACACACACACACACACACACACACACAACTCAACATTTGATTAGCAGACACAACTCAAAAAGAAAAGCACAAATGTGACCTGTTGTATACTTACCACTTAGATTTTGCATTAAAATACCCAGATTTACATGTGGCATTGTAGTACTTCAGTAATAAAGAGGAAGCTTTCCCCTTTCAACACTAATTTTTGTCCCACAGTGTTTACACATAATTTTTTTATTCATTTTGGATCCAGGCAATACTTTTAAAAAGGTGCTGTGTTCAGTAAACTATATAAGCCAAAGTTCACCATGACAGAGGGAAAAGAGTAAAACTGATGAATTGTTAGTTAATATATAGTTTAGAATGAGCATTGCTTGCCAAATTTCACATTAAATAACCATTCACCTTTACAGCTAAAGGCTATATAAGACATTATCTATCTAAGCCTCATTGCTTCCTGACCACAGGAGTCAATCAAGTAAAGCTAAATGATTTATTGGTCCAAATTTCTTAAAGTGGAATTACCTAGCATTTTATGTTATCCAAAGAATGAAAATAAGTCAATAATGAATCAGATAGATTGCCAGATACAGTTATCACATCAATAAGCTAAATTTTAAGTGTACTTTGGCAAAGCAATTTAATTAATGCCATAATTGGAGAGGAGGGCTCATCTACTTTTTCTTGTAAAAGATAGTGTCTTATATTTGTGTCTATCTGTAAACTCACTGCACCTCAAAACTCAATTTCTCCTTTGGAAACAAATACTAAATATTTTGCTGAGTGTAATGCTACCTATATGATAAAATCACACATCTCAAAGTATCATACTTAATCAAATAACAGAATGTAAAAGTTTGACTCCAAAATAGCTGAGATTAGTGATAAGAAAACTGACCATATATATGTTGAATGCTAAAATTATCTCAAGCAGTCATATTGGAATTAGAAATTCCAAGTGTTTTACTACAGCAGATAAAATTGCACCCAGGAAAACACAATTTATTACTTTAGCAGGGGATATTTGTTTACATTCCTTCTCTCATTGTTTCAGGAAATGAAATTCATGTGTGAATCAATAAAAATACCCTCAAACTTTTACACTTTTAAAATAATTTTCTTTATGCTCATTCTGGCTCTCTTAGAACAAAGCTAAATTCACTTCCCATTTCCGAACAGACAATTCTGTTGATGACAGAACAAAAATTATGAGGATGGTTTCCTGAATTATTTCAGGTGGCAGAAATAATCAAAATATTCCTTGATAAAATTACATATTTAGACAACTGCATTTTGTCCAAGAGCTTTTTTCATAAGTGGTAAATCTGATTGGTTCAGATCACTGATAAAGAGAAAAAAATCAGGAGTATCAGTAAGTGAACCACTGCCTGTTTTTGAAGTTGAACTTTCTTTTTTCCAAGGACAGGAGTTTTCTGTGTAACATGCCTGTATCATTTTAAAACCTTTGCATGTCATACTGCACTCCTTCCTTTAGATATTCTATGACTATATCATAGAGAACTCATTTTCTAATTCAAGTCCCATGTTTGTATAGTTAAACACTGCAATTACCTGTATAATATGGAGCAAGTTTTGTTTCATTTTTGTTTTCTGATGTGTTGGTAACAGCAGAAATATTTTTTTCTTTAATTATCTGTTTAGTTTCACTGGAGTAGGAAAACCACATATCAAAATGGTTTTTTTTTGGGTCATTGGATTGAAGTACCTGTTTCATGACTATTTTCCAAATGTGGTATTTTGGTTCATAATTTTTATTATTTGCTTATCAAACTCTTGGTCTTTCACTTCCAATGTAACGACTGGATTCCTATTACTTCATTTCCTTTATGATTATAGTTTTTCTCAGTTTTTAAAAACATATCCAATGTCTCCTTTGTTATTTTCAAAATTTAACATATTTTAATTTACATACAGCTTGGAAGATGATGGCTGGCAAGCATAGTCTAGAGAATGAATGAGTGGGAAAGAAAATTTTCGAGACACTTCTTTCTGCCAAAAAAAGTCTGAAATGCTACAGAGATAGATGCTCAAAGTGTGTCTTTCCCCAAACAAGTCTATTACTTGTCACTTGAGAAGGTAGCTCATTTAAGATTGCTCTTTCTTTAGAGTTATCATGAAGCAACTCTTTCTCAGGACAAGTAGTAATTTTGTATTTTTCACAAATTTCAACAAATTTCTATTCTATATCATTTGTGATGAGTTGTAAATTATTTCTCCAGTCTAATTTGTCTTGTTTTAATCCACATTTCCTCATGTTTTTTGCAAGCCTGGAGGTCCTGAATATACAGAATCTCTCCAGAACATTCCTTATTCATTCCTAGTTCTTGAGACATTTTATGCAGATGCTGAAGTGGAAGATTAATTAGCTTGGTGTGATTTTCAGGTGTATTTTCTGTCATGGTTCACGTTTGTAAAATAATTTTCTCTGTAAGTAATGAAGCACAAAGAAAACTGATAAAATAATTAAAATTTAACTGTTAAACTTCTTAATCTGTGGTTTTCTACTCCAAAATAATTTGATCGTAGCTAAGAAGTAAAACATATCATATCCTAAAATAGTAGACAAATACTAACTAGCAAACCTCACTTTCTCACTTTCTTTGAATTAAGCAACACTGTATTTGTTAAATTTGTTAATTAGGATATAATTTTTTAATGTTTCAAAATCTTCACTTAAAAAATTCATCTCACTGTACCTCTGTGCACGTAAGACTTTTTTACATTAAAAGCAGGAACACACATTTTACATTATTAAGAGCCAAATAAAGAAAGAAAATCAATTTTTTTAAATTTGATTTCAAATTATATATTATGATAGTGTTATGCATTAATATTAACTGCTTGCATCTTTTTAAAATATATTCTGATGTATACTGAGAATAGATTATAACAATTTTAATATTAATAACCAACTTCCTAAACTGACATCAAATAAGACAAAAAGCTGTTTCTTATACTAAACACTCAGGGCCCTATCCTAGAAGGTGTAATACTTTTTATTGGGACTTAGGTTGATTTTATGACCCCACACTCTCCCGGGATCTAGACTCTGGGGTCAATGACAGAAATCACAAGGCAGAATAAATATTTAGTTTGGCATGGGTGATGGACAATGTTAAATTTCCAAGTTTGAATATATTAGAAAGATTTCTCCCTTTATATTAATCCAACTCAGGGGCCATGATATTTTTGTTGTTCATAATTTCAACTTTCCATAATTTGATTCTGGATTTTGACACTTTTAATTATGCAAGGAAACTACAAAAATGGAAGCAAACATAAAAGAATTTTGGGCCTGAAATATAAGGATAAGGTTTAGTTATGTTAATATAAAATGAAACTAGTTAAAATATCTTAAATTAACTTATAATCTACTGACTTTAAAAGAATAATTCACAATTTCATTTGGACTAATTTCATTTGGACTATTCTACATTAGAGCATAGAAAAATAGTATTAAACTAGAAATTTAAATTTTTACCTACCTGTGGGTGGTGATTTTCATGTCTACCAAACATTTTTTGGTCTTCCTATTTCATCTCTTCTATTTCTAGTTCTGCTGATAAATCCATATATTTAGTTAAAATAAACTACTTTTAAAAGTTAGATACAAGCTATAGTCTTCACAAAGAGAAAATAAGATTTTATCAACTGATAGTTTGAATTAAGTTTATTTTTAAATGACTATTTCCTAAGATATACATCTAATTATCTAAAAATGCAAAATAATTCGGGAAATACACAATGTAATGAGGTTCAAGGTATAAATATATGTCAAAGATTGACTCAGAAATTCATCCACCCAAAATCAATGATCAAAAACAAAAAATGTAAAACACAGTATAAACATAGTCACGCTATATTTGCTACCTCTTTAGAGCACTTCTCTAATACACCAAAACTTTTTAATGTTTATATTAATGTATATCCTTTTTTAATCTAAAATCTGTGCTACTACCATTCTGTCAAATTTATTTTCCACATTTAAGACTGCCTGCAATGTTTAGTCCTGCTTGCTGTCTTTCATAGATAAATGGTGTTTCTTTCTTTGGGACTACCTAAGTATTTCAGGATTTTTCTTGTGTAACTTCCCCACCTGAAATGTCAATTGTTTCTTTGCTTCTAACTATAGAAGACAATCTCTAAAATCAGATTTCTGTAAATAATCTTTACTAATTTTACTCAAGAGCAGTTGAGCTCCTGCTAAGTACTAAGTACTTCTTTAAACTAGGGTTTAAGGAAGAAAGTAGACAAAAGGTGTCAGGAAAGTTTTTTAGAGATAATACTTGAGTTGAGATTTAACACATGGGTTAGCCGGACTCCAAGAGGTAGAGGGGGTGGGGAATAGGGTGGGGAGTAGACAAAATAAGTAGCAAGACAGGGAGAAAAGCTTAAAATAGGATATTATTTATGTAAAACAGAGGGTCTGCTGAGGAAGGCATCAATCACTAGCAGTTCAGAATGCCAGGAAAAAAGGGAATTTTAAGGTGCCTAGTCATTCAAATATTTTGAAGAATGAGTGGGTCAAGGACACATTTGCAACTGATGTTGGATGCATTTGACCTTGTAAATGTAATACTTCTACATGTGAGGAGGAAAAGAAAAAATCTTGGGAGTGAAGAAAAGTACATGACATTACTATGCATCTCATCAGATGACTAAGGACATTGAAATAACTGGTACATAGGGTGGAACCCACAGATGGGGTAAATAGGTAGGGTTAATTAGTGTCTCAGTGGAATTAAAGTTTATTTTCCATTTTATTTAAAAATGACACAACACTCTTTGAAAGCAATATTCTTTTTTTTAAGGAAAGGAGCAGGCAGAAATGAAGACAAGAAGGCAGAAAGGCAGAAAGAGAGAAAAGGATGAACCACGCTTATTTAATTTCCATTTAGTTGTTTACAGTGGTTGTTTTCCCCTAACCCAGGGGTATGTGGCCTCTGTAAGTGATCAACTTAACTGCTGCTCCACCAAATTGCAGTGAAAGCAATATTTTTTCGAGAACTGTTTAATCATTAATATAATGAAACAAAATGACAGACAAGTGTACATAGCTGCAAAAGAGATACTGTGTATCTAATTCTCAATGTTTCTCACTCTTGCTTGGAAAACCAATTCCAAAATAATCACAGAAATAAGAATTTGAATATTTGGTTTAAGAAGGTGCTTATTCGTTAAACTGACTATATTTAGAACTAATACGTATACATTCTGAGTTATAAGAATAAGGTTGAGACAACATTTTGTTTCACTGGGAAATCTTTAGACCTCTTAACCTAGTTTTCCTAATTATTCTCAAACTTCTAAATATAACACTATTACCTATTCTCTAGTGTTTGTTAAATTGCAGCCTAAAGGAAATTTTACTTTCTCCTAATTATCTGCCATTTATATATTGCTTTGGTTACAGAAGGCAAATATCTTCCTAAAATGAATTCTGGTTGTAGCATAAAAGGAGTAAATAACAGGTTGATTTTGCCACAACATGATTTTTGAAAAATCAGAACTCTGTTGAAGCCATGCACTGGCTTGAGTTCTCTATGCTCATTTGTTACCTTCTTTGTATTGTTTTCTGGTAGCAGAGGTTCACACAGGTCTTGGAGCACATAATTCCCTAACAGAAGCAGACCTTCAATTTTAGTATTTTCTTTATCTGTTCTGGTCCTCTGCCCAAATTCTCTGGAGGCTGACTCATGTTTGGTCATTTGTTGGGATACAATGTGACATTCAAATTCAACTTCCAAATACCTGAATCTTTCACAAGCCTCATTACTGAGAGGCAAACTAATTAAATTCAAATCTGAAAATAAAGTTTTCATGTATTAGAATGCAGGTAGTAAAGTATATTTGGCTAACAGTTCTTTCTTCAAAAAAGCATGATATACTTTCTTCAGCATCATTCCTTCATATTATCCATGCCCTATATATAATGAAACAAAATGACAGACAAGTGTACATAGTTGCAAAAGAGATACTGTGTATATAATTCTCAATGTTTCACACTCCTGCCATTCTCATATATAAGTTTAAAGAACTACTTTCTCTCATTTTTCTGCTTTTTACCTACTAGTATTACTATTTTTGGTCCACTCAGCAGTTTCTACTACATAATCTGTCTTTCATTACAGCTTCATTTACTAATAGTTAAAATACTTTTTCACAGTATGGATATATTTTATATTTAAAAGTTACTGTATAACCATTTAAGTTTAAATATGTGTTAAAGTATTATATATGTTCTAGAGAAATGAGCTTAAAAAAGTTCTGGTGAATGGTACTATTTTAAGTAATAACTTTATTAACAATGATTAGGTCTTTTCTTGAAGTACTAATGTATTCAGAATTCATTTCAAGCTTTATGTACAAAGTAATTTATGAGAAATGATAGCCTTGAGTGACTATTATTTCCATATAAAAACAGGGCAAATTTAGGTTCACACTAGATCTAAAATTTAGAGAATTTCATGAGACAATAAATTAATATATAACAAAAATATTTTATTTTTTAAATAATATCAGATTTAAGCATTTAAAGACATTTAAACATAGAGAAGTTAAACCTTAAAACTCACTTATTTAATCACATGGAACTTTTTTCAACCGCATCCATAAATCTTCAATATGGTTTATAATGCTATTGAAGAGTGGAGAATTGAAGAACTCTTAAGATTCATCTGTTCAGCAGGGGCCCCGGGGTCAAAAATATTTTCTCAAAATAATGTCATTTGCCATTTTAATTCTAATAGGTGTACAGTGGAGTTTTACAGAAAAATGATAACATCATAGTACTAATGATTAATGGGTCAAAAATTAATAGCTAATAGAATTCATCATTGTATATGTTTTTATTTTAAATCATGCATTTTAATTTCTAATATATGTTCTAATAGATAAAACCCACCTTACTAAAACTACTTTGGAATTCTCAATTTTGACAATATATAATAATGTAGGTCCACAAATGTTTAGAATTGATGATTTAACAACGTTTATCTATCCATTAAGTTTTCAATAATTACTTTCCCCATTTATATTAAACAAAGTCATACACACACTGAGAATAAGATTTAATATTAGCAGTGCAGCAATACAAGATGCAATAATTAAAGTTAAAACACAATTGACTTGTTTGCAAGTGAAGCCTTAATCTAGGTAAAGGTCAGAAGTCAAATAATCATTTTAATACACTGAAAAAAGTCTTATGCACTAATAAGTATGCTCAAGGACCCCTAAGTAGAATCCAAACTGGGAAATTTAATGAATATCAAAACATAAAAATAGAAACATTAATTTTAAAATCTATCCTTTGCTTGCATCGTTTTTTCAAATGTGGATAACAACAATGATATCCACATTATATCTATCTATATTCCTTTGCTTCAGTTGGAGGAAACAAAAGAAATATGTGTACTCTGATGCCTAACCATGAGTTCATGTGCTCGGCCCGGCACAGGCCATGTACATTCCAAGTACATACTTAGTACATACTAAGGTGGTGACTGAGGGCCGGATGAGTGACTGATTAGAATCAATGAAAAGACTTCTTTGTACTCTCTCTTTCTGCCTGCCTGCATACTCACCTACATTCCAGCCTGCACCTACCTTCAAAAAATAATTATAAGCATTTGAAATATGGCTAATGGACTTCTTTTCAGAATTTAATCTGTATGCAATAAGATTGGGATATTGTCCATCCATCTTGCCTCCTGCTTTAATAGATACAGAATCTCACCTCAATGGTAGGTCAAAATAATTGTGATATTAAAAAGATTAATAAATTATATAGATTTTAAAACTGTATCATTAATTTGAGAGAAAGAGAAAATTATTACCTTCAAGGGAGGATGATTTTCAGGAGGATCTGAAAAGCAAAAGGGACAGAAATCAATTACATTTAAATATGATAGTCAATTCTACATTCATGCAGAGCTAGTTTGAAGTAGATGCCTCAGATGTGGATCTGGAAATGATTGTATTAGTTTTGGTGGTTTAGCACCATAATATAAATATGAATTATTTATAAATACTGAAGAACAAAATGTAACATAGGTTTTACAAAACATGTAGGTGCAATTTCAAAAGTAATCAAATTGATCATACTTCAAAGGGTTTTAATTAAAGTAGAAAAGCACGGACAGAGCACTGTGAGCATGACAGGGAGGGCTGCAATCTTTCATCAGAAGAACAAATCATGACTCTGAGAGAATAAATGTGAAAGCTGTTGGAACACTGCCACAATGTATCTTCAATACATTACATCAGAATCATGTGTACCATTTATTCTCCAAGAATTTGTCTATGATCTAGGATATACATGTGATGACAGGGCAGGGAATGCATAATTTTATCTCATCAGAGAAAGTATTATGAGTGTTTTGGAATGGATATATACACTTGTAGAATAATTAACAAAAACATTTTTGTTCCATGTGCATGGGGCTGCTGCAATGCCTACATTTCTTGTGTCCCCTAATCTAACCATTTAAAGGTGCTAGACCCACTAAAGCAAGAAGGTACATAAGACATCATAAAAACAATGTCTAAAAAGCTTCTGATGTTGAAACATGGTTGTCAATATGGAAAAATTAATAATCACTGAATAAGTAGATAACAAAATAATTTAGATTAAGAATCTGTGTGGTATTTAGAGAACTATTTTAGCATTTAAAGAAGCACTTTAGAGAAAAACTATAATTTATTTTCTCTACAAATACGGTTGACTTAAACTGAAGTGGCATGCCTTTTCTGGATAAAAACATTAGGAGCAGTTAGAAGAGATGGTTTTCTGTAACAGAACATCACTTCCCTAGGTCTTTAGTCAAGAGAATCCCATATAGGATGAAATGCCCCATTACAAGGAAGCATGTTCTATTGATGCTGTACTTTGCAGAATGACAAAACAGAGGACATAGTGTCTCTGCTCTTATTGCCAAATGAGGCTAAGTATGAAAGGCTTCATGATTCCAGTTGAATAAAACATAAGCCTCCTTCCATTGCTAGAGAGTCTATCTGGACCATCCTCACAGACCAGATTGGTCCAAATATGCTTTTCAGCTTTGTGACGCCTCTGTCATCAGATCCTATGCTAACGAACAGCAACAACAACTACAAAGAACAAAGAACATCATCAATGACTGAACTATGCTGAAGCCATGGAGAGGTAGCCCAGGGTTGAATTCTCTATGCTTATTAGATATCTTTGCATTCTTGTAGATGTGGTTCACAGAGCTCACAGAACACATCATTAATATTGGAGGTGTTTTTCAACCTCCAATATTAATCCTTTCTTTATTTATTCCAGTCCTTTGTTCAAATTCTGTGGAAGCTGACTCATGTTTGGTCAGATTGTGATACAATGGACATTTAACATCAACTTTCAAATCGCTGGATCTTTCACGAGCCTCATTACCAAGGGGCAAACTTAATAAATCCAAATCTGAAAAGACTGAAAATAAATATTTCCTTTATTAGAATGTAAATAATAAAGAAAATTTAACTAAACCTATGAATTCTTTCTTCAAAAAAGCACTATCATATTCTTTCTCCCTACACATTATTCCTTAATATTTTATATGTCCTATAGTTGGCCATTCACATAGAAAAATTACATGAACTATTTTCTCTCACTTTTCTCCTTTGTAATTTACTAGTATTATGCACTTTGTTTCACACAACAGTTCCTATTACATAAGTCTGATTTTGATGGAGCATTGTTTATAAAAGTCTCAGGGCCTGGAGTGATTTGTTTCAAAGTGTGTCCAGCTGATTAAGTTTAAATATGCAAGAAAATATATGTTCTAGAGAAATTAGTTTTTTAAATCTTTTTTATAAAAGGTACTCTTTTAAACAAACAGCATTACTCATGACAGTTTTTTTTAAGTTTGAATACCTTCAGAATTCAGTTTTCAAGACAATTACTGAAGTTTATTTGAGAAATAATAGCCCTGAGTGACCAAGTTATTTCTATGTTCCGTGTAAAAACAGTAGGTCTGGGTCCACACGCAGTCTAAAGATTCGAGTATACCATGAGACAATAAATGAATATAATAAAATATTTTATTTAAAAAGTGTCAGATTTAAGCATTTACGGATATTTAAATATGTAAAATTGAAACTTTAAAGACTACTCATGTTATCACATGGGCTTTTTTCATTTTGCTTCCAGAAATCTTTGCATATGATTTAAAATACTGGTGGTCAGCAGAGAATCTAAGAACTCCCAAGATCCACCTTTTCAGGAGGGACCTTGTGGTCAAAACTATTCTCACAAAAATGCAAAATGTTATTTGGCACTGTCACTTCTATTCATAAGTGTATATATACATAAGTGTACAGTGGAATTTCCTAGATATATGATAACATCATAGGACAAGCAGATAAGGGGTCATATATTTAAAAGTGAATAAGATACATCGTGTATGTTTGTATTTTAAATCTTTTCATTTTCATTTCTAATACCATATATTCTAATAACTAAAACTTACTTTACTCAAAGGTTTTTGGAATACACAATAGTTTGAGGTAGTATATAAGAATGTAAATCCAAAAATGTTTCTAATATTCATAAATTTTTAATTAATTCCCCCTATTTTAGTAATCAAAAATAACACAGACACACACAGAGGCACACACACAAAGTGATGAGAACATCTGTTTGGCTTAATTTCAGCAATTTATCAATACAAAGATGCAATAGCTAAAGTTAAAACACAACTGTGTTGTCAGGAAGTGAAGGTTTATTGAGGCAAATGGCAGAACTCAAATAATCTAATTTGTAACCACAGGAAACCCTAGGTATTATAGAGATTCAAAACTGGAAATTTTGAGTATCAACACATAAAAGTAGAACTATTTGAGTTAATTTATAATGGTACATAATGTTCCCAAGATCAAGTGGAAAGCTAGGATTTAATAAGCCCACCCTCATGAGAACCTAAAGCTGAAACTTGTTCTCTTATGGCCTATCTATCATTTGTCCTCATTTAAGGAAAATTTTACTCAAAAGAGCTATAGCTCTCCCACCCATAACAACTAAAAAGAACAGCATAATAAACTAGAAATAAGGGATAAAAACTGATGATTTCATAGCATTTGGTAATAGTAATTAATAATCATTTGGTATATAATTTATCTTTTGGCTAAGATTAAATGTGAAAAATAGGATGTACTTTAAAAATAATATTCTCTAAGGAAAGCAATTCAAAGAATCATGCCAAAATCAAAATTGACACCTTTTTAATCCTTAATTTGCAATTATAAGGAAAAGTAAATAAGAAGTAGAAATTAAAAGAAGTACAGCTAAAGAGGACTTTGAATATTGTATCATAAAGTAAGCTAAAAGCTAGTTTATAATTTATAAAATTAACATGAAATCCCTTTAACTAATACAAGGTCATATGGCCCAAAATACTCAGATGGTAAACATAGTCAACACTATACAGGATTATAAATCCTGCTGTTTTTTATAGTGCCCAGTCAGAATAAACTACTTCCCCAACTAACAAATGATGTACTGAGTTTCATTAAATACCAATATTGATAAATGAATCCAATTCTTACTAATTTCATCTTTCTGTTTTGAGTGTTATTCTTTAGAACAATACTAAGATGAAAAATATCAGGAACCCACTATACCTTCTCTGTCTAGTACAAAATAAATCAATTTAAATTTGCTTCATCCCTATTTGACAATACTCTTTGTGGCAAATATTAATATTTGAGTGATCAGAGTTTCATGGATAGTTTTGAGAGTTTTCTAATAAAGGTGGAGGTTCTTTCCAGGTTCAAACTTGCTTGGTCTCCTCTATCAATAACATCAGGATCCTATGTATCAACAGGTGCTCCAGCTCCAAATGGGTCACTAAGGAAATGGGCACTGAATTAAAGACAGGTTTCAAATAAACTTTGATTTTTTTAATAAATGGCCCATGAGTTTTCTCTTATTAAAATATTACAGATTATCTTAGATGCAAGCTCAATAAGAAATTTTATTCTCAACTATAGTCGTAGTCTAGGAATCCTAATGAATATCTGCCTTTATATAAAACCCATTTTGATTCTGATTCATTTCATTGGTACTTTAAATTATTTTCTATTTTTGGGAAAATGTAAATAAGAAAATAGAGTAAATTATCAATAAAAATTTGATTATGGTGTACATGACCATGGCTCAGGCAACTAAGGTGCCTAAGTTTCAGACCATGTAAAGCTTTTGGACCTGGGTTTGTGATACTAGGCTGGCATTGAAAAATCTACTATTAGTCTACATGTATCAGTTTTAACATAATTAAATGTTCTAAATCACTTGTGTTTTAAGGAAGTATGCTGAAATGATATATAGTCTGCAGTGCACATCACTTACTCAACTGTAACTGTGATGAAACAAATAAGGCTTGTAGACATTCAAAGAGAATGACTAGCTAGTTCATACAATATAAATAATTTTTAAAAATTGCCTTATAAATTATAACTTGAAAACTCATTTCCATAACTATTGGATAATACAAAGCATACATTATGTTATAAATGAGCAGACTGTCTTGGAAATAATGAAATCTTAATCAAAATATAAATATATAAATATAAATATATACTATGAAACAAAAGCCACCTTGGCGCTCACTGAGGAGGGCAATCTGCGCACGTGAAGAGCGAGCAGCAGCGTGAGCTGGAGCTGGCATCTCACATGAAGGGTGGGATCTGAACAGCAGCGTGCAGTGTGGACCGAGGGGACTAGATTTAAGTGAAAGAAGACTGAAATCCAGATTCCTCATGAGGCTCCTAAATTTTTAAATGCTGACTCAATTTATAAAAGCAAATTAAATAAATCCAGGACCACAGTCTATAGCTAACTTAGATTCTTATATTTGCTGTGTTTCCAAATGGCTGCATATAAAGCAAATTTATTTAAGTAAAACCTTTCCTAATTTAGTATCCTATTTTTTTTAATTGGTCACAGCACCTAATCAAATAGCTATTAAGACTCATAATACCCATTTCAAGATATTTCTAATACTTAGCTAAATGCAATTTGTATTAATTCCCCAGATTGATAAAATAATGGACAATTAACACACAGGACTGATGAAACAACATTATTAAAAGAATTATTACTCATTTCAGATTTTAAAAGTTTATTTTTATTTATTTATTTTCTTTTTCCCCCCTTGGCTACAGGTCTCAAACCCAGGTATTTAGTCTGGACCTTAGCTTTCTCAACTGCCTGAGCCACAAAGCAGAACATTTTTAAATCCCTGGTCAAGGTCTCAAACCCAGGACTGTAAGTTTTACCTGCCTTCTCAGCCTGAGCCAGGGCTGTAGCTTCAGTGTTTGAAACTGTCATCCTAAAGACTGAGAGAAGGCTAGCAGGGTCACGGATAGTTGTTCAAATCACTATGGACTGTTAGGGAAATGCAAACCAAAACCACAATTAGACATCACCACATACCTGTTAAAATAGATACTATCAAAACAAGATGAATCGAATGATGTAAGGAAACCATTGTGCACTGTTGGCGGGAATGCAAATGGTACAGACAGTATAAAAACAGTGCAGAGGCTCCTTAAATAGTTAAGAATGGCAGCATGCCCTGGTGACACAGGCAATAAATCTGTGGCTCCATCACCGTCAATGAACATCCAAAGGAATCTGATTTGAGATCCACGGTCACAGAGAAACAAAAGATGAGCAACAAACTAAACAAAAACTACTTCTTCCTCTACCTGCTGCTTGCCTACTTGACTTCATCTCTGCCTGGTTTCTAGCTCTTTGAAAAAAATTAGAAAATAAAACTGCCATATGATTTATGCATTCCACTTCTGATATTTATCTAAAGATGAAGGAAAGACTAACTTGAAAAGATATATGTAATCCCATGTCTGTTGCAGCAATATTTACAACATCCACAATAAAGAAACTACATAAGGGGGTAAGGGGAGATGAAGTCAGATGACTGATAGATATAGATACACACATAGTGAAATAATGTCCAGTCATAAGATAGAATGGAATTTTGTCATATGTGACAACATGGATGGAACATGAGGGCACTATACTAAGTGAAATAAGTTAGAGAAAGGTTAATTAATATATTATCTCATATGTGGAATGTAGAAATATATGAAATGAAAAGTCCCAAGCTTAATCAGATTACCAGAGTCAGGGTATAAAGAGTGTACAAAATGGATAATGGGCATCAAAGGTACTTGCTTTCAGTTAGAAAAATAAGTAGGTGATGGGTATATAAAATATAGCATGGTTACTAACATTATTAATACTGTGCTGCATTATTTGAAAGTTCCTAAGAGAATAAATCTTAAAAATCCTCATCACAAGAAAATTATTTTTCTACGAGATGAATGCTAACTAGAATTATTATGATCATCATTTTGCAATATATATAAGTATGAAATAATTATGTTGTACATCTGAAAGTAATTATTTCAATAATATATATGCTTAAAAAAATGTATTAAGCCAGAGTTTATCATATAGAGAGCTTATAACTTTAGCTAAAAGGAAGATTCATCATTTACTATCTTTGCAGTCAGGAAAATTCTGCTAGTAAGAAACATCTGTTGATATGACATAAATGCTAACAAAAAATGCTTATTTATACTTGGTAAAGTTCCTTGAAGTTATTCAAAAGACTACCCCAATGAAACTTTATTAAGACTATAGTGCCAGTAAATGATTGACAGCCGCAAAAAAAGAAGTTTATTGGCGCAGCCCTGCGACACAGGCATCTAAGGCTATGGGTCATGTAAAGCCTGAGGACCTGGGATGCATATCTGGGACTTGAGATGAAAAGAAAGGATGTTACTCATTAAGTCAATGAACAGTTCATTTATCTTTATAGTCACAGAGTTAAGATTAATAAAAGCCAGGCTAATACTGTTGGAAAGCAGAAATGAAGAACTTAGCACCTGCCAAACCATACCTCATCTAAAGATTAAGTTTTTGAGTTCTCTGAATTTATATATTACAGCTATCCATTCAGTTGTTCTTAAGAGGGCTATATTCTGAATCTTAAGGACGTATTTCTAAATATACATGTCCAATTCTTACTAGATTTACAGAATCAAAACTTTCAGGGAAATATAACAAAACCAAATATCTACTCAAAGTTTGATACTCAGTTGCCAATTTTCAAAAATCACCTGCATGTATCTCGTTATTTTCTCCTTTTCTGTTTTTTTTTTTTTTTTTCTTTTAGACTTGGTCAAAGAAAGAGTAATGGTGTTTATCTAAATCATTTTGTTATAAAATAGAAATTGTGATGATCAGCAAGATTTGTATTATACTGTAAATTATCTTAAGATAAAGCCTGTTTTGTTCTTCTGTGTTGTTAACACCAATTTAAAAGAAAATGGATGAGAAAAATATTTTGGGAAAAAAATTAATTTCCTTTAAACAATTCAATGTTTTCAAAATTATTTGCCATAAATTTATAAAGAAAAGTTCTACCTTCAATTCTTCTTTGGAATATTACTGTTTTGTGGGGAAATTTTAAACAATTATTTAAAAATATTTTCATTGTGGAGATGTTTGAGCTTCCAAATATGTAAAATTGACCCTACCCATGTCATCCAAGGGCGTGTCTGGCAGGCTGCAGCAGTGGAAGGTAATGCGGGGTATAGAAGAGAAAGAAAGTCTCTGCTCTGCTATCACCTGCTCCCCGTGTGCAGCTCTGACTCCACTGAGGAGCTACTGAGGTTGTGCCAGAGTTCCTCTCTGATGCTAGTGAATCCAAGGTGGCTCAGTGTTGGCAGAGTGGCAGAGAGAACAAATGGATGTCCTTGCTGAATGTCAAAAAAAGATCTGAACCCCCCTTACTTGAGAGTCAGACCCTCAGGGTCCTGGAGTGCCAGGGACCTCTGCCTGCTGCTGTACCCTGCCACCTGCTCACACTCAGCAACCCCTGCAGGTGACTGTGTCTCTATTCCTTGTCGTCTCCCTAGCAGCTCCTGCTTCCTAAGCCTCTTTATAAACACCTGAAAGTCAGCCTCATGATCCTTGCCCTCACCCCTAGACCTTCAGTCATTTCTGAGTCAACCATTTACACTCAGACACTAATGAGAAGGATGTTTGTCCTTCTGGGTGAAAATGTAGTTGGGAGACAGAGCTTTGCCCTTTCCACAGTACCACCTATCTCTAGATATCCCTGATTTGACTTTAAAGTTGTTTCCATGAAGATAAGACTTGATGTATAGAAGTCTCTGTGTGGATATATATATATATATATATATATATATATATATATATATGAGATATAGATAAACAGACAAATTGATGATAAATTGATCTATATATGCATCTAATATTTTGTGGATTAAAAATGAAACACATGAATCTCAAGTATTTTTGGTGAATAAAATTGATCTATACCTTGTTTCTTTGTTCTTGTTTCTGCATTGTATAAAAGCAGATTTTCTGCTATTGATATATTCTGACCAGAGGCACCATAGTGGAGAGCAGTGTTTCCAAGGATGTCCCTCAGGTTTGGATCAGTGCCACGTTCTAGTAGAACAGTTACACGGTTCTTCTCTTGACTCTGGACTGTGTATCAGTATTATACCAAGAGAAAGATCATAAATGCTAAGAACCCAAAGGAAGCATTCCATAGGCTTTACCACCTGGTTATATTCAAATTAGATGAATGAGATAAATAACTAAATCCACCTCTGCTGACATACTAGCTCCCACATACCTTAATCAGAGCCCTCTAGTTTTCATTGTCAAGGAGGTTGAGCTGGCATTTTCTCTCTACTAGGAGAGTTACCACTTCTAGATGTTCACTGGCACAGGCCAAATGTAGGGCAGTCCTATGAGAGTGAGAGGACTTCTTAGGAAACTACAGTGCACCACTGCAATACATAAAATGACTCGTCACTATACACCTTAAATGGTATGTTATTCCTGTATCTTTGAAAAACATGTTTTTCTTCTGGAAATCTACAGTATTGATTAGCTCCTGCTTATCATCTCATTCATGAAAGAGCAGTTTACTGACATAAAGAGCAGGATCTTTGGTCTTTTGAATCCTACTTTCATTCTGTTACTTCTTAGCTATCAATTTGCCTTTCTATGTCTCAATTTACACAAGAATAGTGAAAATATCAACAATAGTTATCTCACAAAGCACTGCAGTGATATTAAATAGGAATCTATGATAGGTGAAAAATTCCTATAAAATATATAGCTAAATATTGTTAGATAAGATTGTTGTAATTTTTATTAGTATTACTACTACTTTAGAGAGAATACATTTCAATTAAGTAAAATGATACAATTATACCTATTTTGAGATGTGTTTTAAGAATGAGAACACTGTATTTCAATGATTCTCAGAAGTTCATTTTCTCACAATATCTCTGTAACTGGAAAGGCATCATATAATTTATCATGCCTTACTACTATAATTAATAGTATTTATAAATGTTCTTACAGACACATAAACTACTGGGCCATCACACAATCCATGGTGCTTTACATTAAATGAAATACAGTATAAACAATGGGTATATTGCAATTCTAGCCATAAGGTTGAATTTAAATAAATTATATTTCCTAAAAAGCATTATGTAGAAAGAGGAACAAAATAAAGTAAAATTTTTCTTTAAAAATGATTCTTAATTTTATTTTCAAGAAGATTCAAGCCAAAGAAAACTCAGGATTCATATGAATAGGGATGGCTGATTTCAATATTGAGGTTTCTGGATGGTATGTGAAAATCATCTATTTCCAATAATTAATATTGTTTTTACATCTATTTTAAATCTCCAAAAATAGTAAGTTATCTTTTTTTATAATTCTCTACTGTCAGAAATGCTTTAGCTTAAAAAGAAAGCAAAAAAGCTTCAAATTCGTATTATGTGCTAGTACACAACACTTCAACATTCTTAACTTACTCAGATTATGAAACAAGACATTTTTAAGGATGAAAGTGTCCTGAGAAAGAGGAGAATATAAATACTACGTAACAGTGATCCATTGTGTTTAATTAATAAAGATGAATAAAGGTATATTGCAGAATTCAACACACAAATATATCTACATATCTATATATATATATATATATATATCCTGTATTTATGTCACTTTCAGTGGCAACATTCTGTCCTATGGATGTACTAGAAGTTTATTTATAAGATCCATTATATAAGTTTTTCTTTAAAAGACATTATCTTAAGCAGTGGTGAGGGAAAAAAGTCCTTATTTTTTGAAGATATTTAAAAAAAATAATTTGTGGAGAAAGAGTATACAATTTTGTAATTATCACCAAATAAAATTGTCTATTTGGAAAATTCAAAACAACTTAAAATACTGTATAAAAACAACTGTATAAATACTATTGCTCCTCACCCTCACTAATTTTGTGAAGAGACTACATTATTTTTCTTTTAAATTAAGTTCCTTTTCTTACCTGCCACACTATTTTTATATACCCATTGGCTACAAACAGATAAAGAGTACTTTATGCAATTTCAAATTTGAGTTTCAAGTTTTTCTTGTTGATTTTAAAGAATTCTCTGTAAAATGAAAGTATATTTTTTAACCTGATGGAAACTCTATTTGTCAATGCACTAGATGTCATACTTGACATAGTTTTTGTTTTTTACGTCACTAAATAAATCTTCAGAAACCTTGCTGTATCGTCGTTCACAGGAAGGTCATGATCAACATAGAATAAATGCATAAATAAACGTTTGTGCTTCCTTCTGATACTTGTCTTATTTTGCACATTTCAAAGTTGTAATGTATAAACCATTTGGAATTTCTGTAAAGCTAAGATAAAGACCACCTGGCAGCCTCAGGGAGAGGGGGTGTCTTTTGAGCACGACCCCCACCCTTATGCAGCCATGCAAAGGACTCCACCTGGATGCCCCCTCTGCCCACCGCCAGGCGCACACCTGCCTACCTGCACGGAGATGGCATCCAGGACGACCCACGTGGACCACGCAGGGAGGTACTTGATGAACACCAAGGCCATGAGCCTCCTGATCACAGCGGGATGGGCCCGCTGCAGAGCCAGAGGCCCCTTCCAGTGGACACATACCATGTCCACTGCCCTGAAGCTCCAGATGGTCAGGAATAACGTGGGGCGGTCCATGGCCACAGTGTAGGTGTTGAGTACTTCCCTGTGGGGCCAAAGTTGAGCTGGTGGGGTGGATGCCAGACCCAGTCAGACCAGTCCAACACCGCTGCTCCTCAACCATGAATTCCCACCTGGGTATTTCCCATGGCTGACTCAATCACTCACGCTGCTGCCCCTTCCCCATTTCCATGAGCCCAGCAACTAACCACTTCTGGAACAAGGTGGATTCTCAGAACAAAGACGATATCTCACTTTGAGGAAGATCCACCACAAAAAAAATGTGATGACAACAGAGAAGACCTAGGTCTTTTTCCCGCCCAGGGAAAAGGTCTGTGGAAAAGTGCTCTCTCCTGTTCCTCCTGTCTCCTGGGGCCCCAGGGATGGCTGATACTGTAAATCAAGGGCAACTCAAAGACAAGAATGCAATTTTTAAGGACTTTCGGGCCCCCTTGAGTCCACAGAGAGCCTCCTGCAGGATGACAGTTTCACACCAGGGCCCAGAGATGAGCGGCTAACACAGCCCCACTCCCATGTCCAGAAGGGAGTAGCCCAGAGGCCGGGACTCCTGCAGCAGCAACACTGGGGAGGATGTGGAGCCCGACAAGCACCTTCCCACCAGGTCCTTTTATCTCCTCATGGGGCAGGGAGAGGTGCCCCTGAAGACCCCGCAGACCGCCGCCTGTCACTTACTGAAGTGGATACAAGTGAAGAGAAACAGCAGTGTCAGAGAAGACATGATCAGTCAGCCATGGGTAAACTGGACAAATTAGGCAGAATGACCACGAATTGTCCCTGAATCACAGGCTCTTAGGACTGATGGCCAAGCCTGAAATCTTTCGTTAGGCGAATCTTTCATTAGGCGACTAGGCACAGAAATTCACTCTTTTAAGGCTGCCAGCAAGTGTATGAAGGAAGCATCACACCTTTAGGTCTAAACACCCAGGACCATACTCTTCCCACCTGTCCATCACCCACAGGAAAGGACATGCTGGTGTCTCCTCTGGATCAGACACTGTTTTAGGTTCTGAAGATAAAGCTAACAGTCTCTGCTCATGCTTGTTGCATTCTAGTGTGACGGCAGTTGGATAATAAACAAAAATTTAGTAAGTGATAAAGGCGACAAAAGAAAAATGAGCAAGATAAAGAGACAGGAACTCATTGAGGACATTACTTTACAGATAGTGGCCAGGACAGATTTTGACAGACTTTTTAGATAGACACAACCTAGGAAAGCCCTCCCACCTGAGGGCCTACAAGTAGGTCTTCAGAAGATATGTTCCTCCTCTCCTGGCCAGTCAAGGGAGGGCAAAAATGAGGGTAAACTACTCCTAAAGCAGTCTCTTAGCCAGCCAACAGTGGTGTGGCGGTGTCACTATGACTAGCCTCCTTCCTGATGATGACCTATCAGTCACAAGTTGGACTACTGGGGACCTCAGCAGAGACCTGGTCTACCTGGAGTGAAGACAATGATCAAGGCTGTGCATGGAGCCCAAAGAGGAAGGGCTGCCTTTGGAATGTGCTGATGCTCCTCATCACAGGTGCCCCTGCCTGCCTGGGGTCACCATTATCCCCTGAGCATTACGGAACCTCTAAGTAAACTTTCGAATGGATGGCTGAACTGCTCTTGATAGTGTCCGTGACCATCGTCTGCCCTCTGCTGACCACAGCACTGCTGGCTTCCGTGCACTCTGTGCTCTTTCTAGCTCGTCACCTCTGCTCTGAACAAGCAGCCCTTCATCCACCATCCTCAGTCCTCCCCATCCCAATGAAAAACTCTGCCTCATGTGCACATCATTATTTACTGATAAGCTTTAGCTCTGGCACTTCCCAACTGCCCTTCCCATCACTCACTCCCCCCCACCTGTTGTCACCCCAAGCTGTAGGCAGGGCTCATGTCTCTAGGCTAAGCCCTCATCTTTCTCCACCTGCTTCACAGACAGTAGTGGCCCCACCATAAAGAGCAGTACAAGCCCACCAGTGAGAGATTTAAAGTCAGCTACTGCCTAGTTTAACTTCCTTTCAATCTTTAGGGCCACAAGGCCTTCTTTGGGTGAAAAAGCTGCAAACCCATGTCTAAAAGTTTAAGGCCTCTCTAGGGACAGTGCCCATGATCAGGGCCAGGTGGGACTTAACAGTGCTACTCCTCCTGGGGCCGTTCGGCAGCAACAGGGGGTCAGACCTCCAATCTCCACTGTAGTGGAGCTCAGCCTATGTGCAAACCCATCTGAATGGGAAATGGTTAAGAAAAAAATATACCTGAAGGGGAAGTGTGGGGTGAAGGGAGCCTAAAATAGAACTTTGTGCTTCTTCAGAAGCAGAAGTAAAAGACACCTTCTTAATATGAGAAGTGACAATTTAAACAATGCAATGAGGAACTCAATTCAGGGGGCTGATGTTCAAGTTTAAGAGACCACAGTTTGGGGTAACCCGTGTTGGGGGGCAGGAGTTGGGTGGATTCTCTCAAAGAAGCCCAGCTGCTGCGTGGAGGGAGGCAGGAGGAGGCGCTCACCTTGTAGCAGTGGTACTTGGAGAGGATCACCAGGAAGATGGTCATGACCACGATGATGGTGATCATAATGAGTGCGCTGAGCACCAAGTTGAGGAGGTGCTGGCCCACAGAGGGTGTGTACTCTGTGAATGGGGTGTAGATACTGAGAGAGAAGCAAGAGCCTGAGTCTCCTTGCTTGCCCCCACCCTGAGGAAGCCCTTGGTCTGCTGGTGGAGGTGGACACCCCAGGGCCAACTCCAGCCCGGGGCTCAGTCTGCCCAGATGTGCCCTCCCTTCAGCTCCCCTGACCCATGCTTGGCGGCTGAGCTCTACGGCAGCACAGAAGGGCCTGGAAGGCCTTTCTAAGGCCTCCCCGACCCCTACCCCAATTAAACCCCACCCCCAGGTGCTTCCCCATATCTCAGGGGGATGCAGCGGTAACCCCCATCATTGGCCACAACCAGCCCAGCCGTGCATAGCACTGAATCAATTCAGGAGACTCAGGTCGACCTGACTGCCACAGGTAAGCTGCTGACTAGGTTCTCCAGGTCTCTGAAGGCCTTTCTTTGGTGCTGCTCTGAATCCTCAACAGATAAGTCTTCCTGAGGGCTCCTTTCTTGAAATAAAACTCCAAAACCCAACAACTTCCCTAACTGAAAAAAGAGAAGGTACTCAGCAGTGATAACCACAAGGAAGTGGGCTGAGGAAAGGGAAGAAGCTTCTCATTTTCCTATGCTGCTGCCGATCTCTTCTTTTCACCGAAAAAAAAAAAAAGTAAAATTTCCCTCACAAGGCTAGACACAAACCAAGAAATCATCGGATCCAGCCACCTCGGTTTACATTGTGGCAGCAGAGTTTGAGGAAAAAAGTGTCTTGCTTGTGACCACAAGGTGATGGATAGCTCAGGTGTGCCCAGGACCGGGGCTTGGATCAGCAAGCTCACTCAGTCTGTGTGGCAAGAAGTCATCACCTTCTATAACCTGCTGGGCAGGTTAATTCAATTCTCCTGGCAACCCCATCATACAGATGAGGAAACTGAGGTGGAAAGAGGTCAGGATCATGCCTAGGTAGGGGTAGCAGATGGACTTGCATGTGGGCTCCTCATTCCTGTTCCTAACCACAAGCACAGTGACCAATGAACAGAGAATACACCCCATTAGCCTTACCCCTCTGTCCCCTGACACCAACGCCCCAGCCCCCAACTCACAGCTGTCCATTCTTCCCTGTGTAGAAGCACACAGACTTGATAGTGACCACTACCACGATCATACACAGCGTTACAGGCACTAACAACATAATCACGTGCTTCACCCCACATTTCAGGGTCAGTTCCTCCAGGCCTGGTGGCCTCCCAGGAACCCTACTGGAGACACAGTGGTCAGCATCCTCCTTGTGGTCCTCCTCACTTTCATGGCTTCTCTATGGAAAACCAGGCCATGAGCCATGCAAAACCCCCGAGCTCGCCACCTGGTGAGGGGTGTGTGGGAGCCAGAAATGAGATGTCTGTCTGAATTTGCTTTCCAGATGTAAGAACCAGCTTCTGGACTGTGGTCTGGCTATGGGAATGCTAGAATTCCAGGCATCCGGACAACTAGATAAGATGTAGAGTTGGAACTCGCCACCACAGCAGCAGGAAGGGCTGTCAGCATAGCCACAGAAGAGGGCAGTCTGTGTGCTCCTGACTGAATACATTTGGAGCACATCTAAGGGTCTTTCCTTCTGTGAGCAGAGGGACTTGGGGTGCCAATTGGTTCTAGTCACCTGGTCATACTGTTTCAGGGGGACACAGGTGTCGGGATGGGGGTTCAGAGACTACCCATTTTTGGTGAACCAGTCAAAACCAGAATAGTCAGAACCCATGAGGGCTCTCTGGTAGTGACCAAGACACTGGGAATTTGCAAAGGAAGAAAGAGTTCTTTAAAATGTCCACCCCAACCCCCTCATCATGCACGGGAAATCTGCAGCTCTAAATCAGAGGAGCGAATGTGTCATCGGGCATCTGGGAGGGTCTGGGCTACAGGAAGGTGGGAGCGGGTAAAAGGGCAGGCAGCGAGAGGCAGGAAGCCTGCCAGATTCTGGCACAAACTGATCCCCAAGAATGTGTTTTGGAATTGTGGCAGAGATCCTGATCACTAGCTATTTTTTAATTAGATTAACAGTCAGAGACAAAGTCAAATGAAACAAATATATGACTACTGTTTCAGTTATAGTTCTTGCAGAGAGGACTCCCATCTAGATATTCGGCTAAGAAGGAAAACTGTTAATGAGCAGGAACTGAAACAACTAAAATGCACAAACCCTCTCAGAGATAAAAGATGAAAAAACTAGCAAAAAAGGCTAAGGAGTGGCCTTGAGGTGGTGAGATTTCACTGGGAGCACTGAGGAGGAGAAATAAGCTCAAATTTCAATCATGAAGAATTGAAGTCGGCTGGAAGAAAAATTTCCACAAGGAAAAGTGTTTAAATACAATGGGCAAAACAGAGAATGGGATTCAGGCAAATTCGGGTATTATTTCACCCCGATGGAGAGGGAGGTGGCTTGGCTAGTAACTACCTGGCTTCAAAGTGTGGGCTAGAGACAAGATCGCAGAGCAGCCCACCCCTCCTGCTAAGATCTGTGTGTTCCCCACACAGTCTTCTGCTGAAATCTAAGGCCCAGGATGATGGCTTTAGAAGGTGGGGCCTTTGGGAGGTGATTAGGTCATGAGAGTAGAACTCTCTTAGGAGTGGGATTAGTGACCCAGAGATTCTCTCATCCCTCCCACCCTATGGGGACACAGAAAAGACAACTGTCTAGGAACAGGAAGTGGACTCTCATCAGACACCAGCACCTTCATCTTGTACCCGCCAGCTTCCAGAATGGTGAGAAGTGAAGATGTGCTGTTCATAAGCCACCCAGTCTTTGCTACTTTTGTTAGAGCAGCCTGAATGGACTAAAACACATCCCCAGCTCCACAGTCAAACCTGAATTAGGTGAACTCATCTCTCGGCACCATGTCTGGTCATCCACCAAAAAGGTGCCTCCAGAAGCTTTCCTCTGACCACACTCCAGCCTCAGAGCCGCCCTCACCCCCGTCCTCCTCCAGCAAGCAAGCGCACCTCCCCTTTCTGCATGAACAGTGACCTGCACTAGAAGGCAGGTATGGGGTGGGGGCTGGGGTGGACAGCATCATTGGGTCCACTTCAGAGCTGAGACTGTGACCAAACCCTCACAGAGGTGAGATCTCCAAGGGTACTTAAGACCCCTTTGGCCAATTCCCTCTTTTTTCTCCTGGCCCTCCCCATGAGGGAGTGGCTGGTTCTCAATATGTATATGAGCCCCAGAGGCTGTTTCCAGGACTGACTGCCACTAGGAACCTACCCACTGGGCATCGGTCTCTCCATCCTCGGGACCCTGCCTGCTGTTCCTGGCAGGAACATGCTGTGAGGCTCTCGGTGAACATCAAAGACATCCATTCATCACACATGTCATCCTCGCTGTCAGAGGCCATGAATGTGAACATGGCCCTGCCTTGGAAAGCACCTGGAAAAGGGAGAACAGGGGACGTCATTCCAATTTCCTGCAAGGCTAGGGTGGTGGAGGGCTGAGGGGGTTGCTAACAGGGGCCCAAAGACCTGGACAGTGTGAAATGGGAGCTATAAGGAAGAGTCCCAAAGAACTGCCAATGATGCTGCAACTGCCTTGAGGAAGCACCAGGTGACAGACAGGAAAATGCCCAGCTAGAAAAGTTAGGGTATCTCCAAACTGTCAGCATGCTCCTTTATTCTGTCAACATCCACTGAGCACCTACAGTGTGCCACCACTGTGCTAGGTCCTGTGGATATGAAAATGAATAAGAAACACTTTGTCCTTATCTAGTCTATCTACCTACCTATCTACCTATGTATCTATCCAATGTTACATAATCCCAGTGTCCAGAAGAGGAAGAGAAGCACAAAGAAGGGACAAAATCTCAAAGATCAGAAATGTTTTCTAGGGAAGATAACATCACCTGATGGAGAGATCTGTCCAGGTGGGAGGAAGGGGAGAAGGTGTGAAGACCTGGCACTACTGGAGTGGGGCATGTCTGTGGGGGTGTGAAGGCTCTCCTGGATTGGTTTAAGGACAGGCACTTGTCCCCAAAGTATAGAGCTGACAGACAAGATGTCATCTGTGTTTGGAAATGCCAGTCTGGCCACTGACCAAAAAAAGAGGCAAAAAGGGAAGGTGACCTGCTGAAAGACACTTGGGAAATGGACTGGGCCTGACTAAGGCTGCAGCACAATGGATGTAATGGTATAGAACCCAGAAGGGACAGCAGGACAGGGCTGGAGATGGGGCTAAAACAAAAGGCAGCATCCAGGATGATGGCCAGACATGGGGTAAAACAGGGAGGCAGAGAGTGGTCAGGGAAAGACTGAATTGGATCCTAGACGGGATAAGGTGAATGGGTGAAAGGGGGCAGGTGGGGCACAGTCAAGGAGGAACCGAGAGCCTGAGAGCCGGGTCTGGGGACTGGCGAGGGAGAAGAATGTCATGAGTTTAGAATTGGTGGCCAAAGCCCCAGGAACAGAAAAACCACATGGGGTGAGCATATGTGTGTGTGTGTGTGTGTGTGTGTGTCCCAATCACAGGTACACACACAGACGTCATAGTGTGTACAGCTGAGGAGAGGACACACAGGCAGACCAAGGCTGAAGGGACTACACAGGCAGGAAGCCTGTCCCTAGAGACCACCGTGCTGTTCTGAGTGGCCTGTCTACACAGCAGCGCTATGCAGAAGGGCCTGAGAGGAGGCTGGAGAACCCCTGGTGGATGTGACTGATCTTACACACATCCTAGACAGAGACAACGGAGCTCTCACCATCTCTAGCCTCATGGGGCCTTGGGTACTGAGTTTCAGGCCACTATGAACAGATGCTCAGGGTTCCTCTCTGCTGAAAACTGAGTTTGTCTCAAGTCCTTCACACCCAAGATTTATGATTTCCAAATGAGGCAGGTGACTTCCTTCCACCAAGTAGGCCAGTTTTGTTCACCCTGGAGGGTCCAGGCTGCCAATGTCTTTGAAGATAACAACCCAGGCTGTGGCCTGGCTTTCTCTCAAGACTTCAACTCTGTCCCCCTATCACAGGAGCACAGCCGAGTCTGCCTCTGCTCACCTCCCAGACTTGGGCTATAATGAAAGGCTTCCCAGTTCATCTCCCAGAGATTTCAAAATGAGTTCCCAGAAAGAAATTGCAGGACAGATGCGGTATGGATGGGGTAGCAGCAGAAGGAAGCAAAGGAAGCCAGCTGCTGGGAGGGAGTGGTGAGGACTCTGATGACAGGAAGGCTCAGCAAATCCACAAGTGTACATAATGCAGGAAATTCACCACTGTGTCGGCTTTCCCTTCACTATGCAATTAATCCCCTTTACCCAGTCTGCTCCCCCTTCTATAATGTTATGATGAAACATCCCTTCAATAAAATGTGAAAACTAAAAATAAATGGAGGTAGGGAGTCTTGCAGTTGTCACAGGTCTCAAGGAGTTAAGAGGGACATGAAATGGATCTCAAAGGTTAGGAATAGCTGCTGGGCAGAGATTGAGGCAGTAGGTCATCCTGGAAAGAGGCAAGTTCGTAAATGAAGGTGTGGGAAGGGGCCCCACCAGAGGCCTGTTCTGACTGAGCAACCTGATAGGAGGAAGAGGAGACTGGGAGGGCATGTTTGCCTGATCTTGTTAAGAGCGGAGTTGCTAGGGGGTGGTGAGGGGAGGGGTAGCCAAGGCTTCCACCCAAGAAGGATGCCAAGAGTGAACTTTAGGAAGAATGTGTGAGCTGAGCAACACATTCCAGGTGGGATATGTGCCTCCTTCTCTCCCTGGAATCCCCTCAGATAGCTCAGCCTAGGGGTGCAGGAGGGCAGATCTGCTCCTGAGGGCCAGACCATAGGCCCAGCTGGTACAGACAGCAGAGCCCAATTTGAAGGAACACAGCTCTGCAGCCCCATATGATCAAGACTTGTGAAGTTCATAGCATAGTGAAGGAACTTAAAATAGTGAAACAACTGTTAAATGGAGATTCTTTAAAGTCTTCCTCTGCAAGGCTTGGTCTCACTGGATAAATCCTGAATACTCATTTGGGTCCAGGAACTGTCCTCTTTATTCACTCTGCAAAGGTGGACCCATTCTTAAAGGGCGGAACCCAAAACTAAGGAACTGGCTGTATTTTCTCCAGCTAAATCATGAGTCCATCTAAAGCAGCAAGCACTTCAGATGGGGTATGAAACTCCAGGTGGCTCCTTTAATACTTTTTTTCCAGTGCATGCATTTTATTTGGGGTATGAATTAATCATTTAGTTACTACCTTCTTCCTGTTCTTTCCAATGGCTCTGTTATTTATCTGCATATGATTGGAGTGAGCAGAAGGTCTTGTATCTAACCCATATGGGCTGCAGACCTGTGGGACAGAGTCCGCTGGCCCTTCAGAATCACACCCGCTGCAGTGTTGCGAGGCCTCTCCTAGACTCCCCAAGAACAAAGCACAAAGGAAAGCAAATAGGGAGCAAAACTGCTTACTGAAATAAAAAGGAGTGACGGAGCGGGTGGGTGCAAAAAAGCAGGAGGCCCAGGATCAAATAGAGGAGGTCCTAGCTCCCATTTCTTCAGCCAATAAGCTAACAGACATGCCCTAGAAAGTGTTTCTGTGAAGGAAGGACATGATGTGAAAGGTGAGCTTAAAATACGGCTGTATCCCTTCCACGTGATGCCACCCTGGACAGAGGGAGAAATATGGGCAAACTATGAGGCCTTTTCAACACCCCAAGTGTTGCTCCTACATACGGCCTCCTTACCCTAAAAGACATGCTCCTTGAGCAGACTGCGTCCTGTGTCCCACTTTCTAAATCCCTCAGAGCCTTCCCAAAAACCCTGCCCAAGACGAGGCCAAGACTCCAGAACCGCAGGAGTGGAAGGGGTTCCAGCTGAGGAATCCTGAAGGGGTGCCGCTGCTGAGGGGTGTTAGAGCTTGTCTGGACGGTCAAAACAGAAGCACTTTGATCTTCTGGACCTGGTGGGATGGCAGTAACAGGTGCAGGTGCCACATGACATAGCACTTAGGAAAGGCGGGATCCCTTATGACTCTTAGGATCCCTCAAAGGGTCCCCACCACAGGTGGGAGTGGATATAGTAGAAGAACAAGGCTCCACCCCAACTACGCACACATGAAACACAATAACCCTAGGAACTAGGTACTGCTGTTCTTCTCAGTTTTACAGATGAGAAATCAGGTTTAAAATGTGATCAATGCAAAACCATATGGATCCAAATGGTCAGTCTATGCTCCTCAACACTATGCTAAGCTGTTTACTTAAAACACAGATCCCTGAGCGCCATCCTGACTGGATGTTTTAAAGATGTGAGTTTTGAGACAGTCCCTGAGAATTTCTCAGGCTGACATTAGACCTTCCCAGGGGTTTTCCAGTAATCAGATACTCCAGCTTGGGGCCCCAGCTTGTACTGTAAGAGTCCTGCTACAGTCCACCTCGCTGTCACCAGGGTAGGGCTCCTCACCCTCACCAGGGCACCTCCTTGTTCTGTGCAACTTACTCACTCACTGAATAGGGGTTGTCGGGACTAATCTGGTCAGAGTGACAAGGGAGGCAGAGGAGCAGAAGCTTTTCAAACTAGAAAGATGCAGAACAAGAAGAGCATTCTCAGCTTATCAAGTCCCCGAGCAGTGCCCACAGAGAGAGAGGGTCTGAAAAACCAAAATCAAACACTGCTGGGACATACAGACCCATCTTTCTGAAAGCAGGGATATCAGAAGCTTTAAAAACAGTCATATCTTTTGATCCTGAAATGCTTCTTCTTAAAATTTGTCCTAAGAAAATAATAAAAGATTTATATAAAAACATGCCTGTTGCAGTTACTTAGAATTATAAAAAAAAGTGAAAATGACAAATACCAGACTGTATGCTGCCTATCTGATAGGGTCTATTATTTACGATCACTAAGACTCTTATTTCAAAGAATATTTAGTAACATGAAAAATGCCTCCAGGCATTAAGTTTGATATAAAACTTCACAACTGTAATCATTTGAATTTTCTTAGAAAATATCTGTATATCAAGGACTGGCAAGAAATATTATGAAACATTAAAAGGCTGTCATCTTCCAATGGTGGGTTTGTGGGTGATTTTTACTTGCTCTTTTGCTGCCTTTCTCAAAATTTTTATAGGAAACATGGATTTGCCTCTAAGTTGGCACTTTAAAGTTCTTATAACAGTACCCACCTTCTGAGGTTTTACATTCCATGGTTTCAGTGACCTGCAGTCAACCTCTGACTATAAATATTACATACACAAGACATTTTGGGAAAGAGAGAGCACAAGGCAATATATTCACATAACTCCTGTTGTTCTAAAGTTCATTGTTATAATTGCTCTATTTTATCATTAGTGATTGTTGTGAATCTTTTACTGTGTCGAAGTTTTAAGTTAAACGTCATCATAAGTTTTTATGTATAGGAAGAAACAGTATATATAGGGCTTGGTACTATTTGGCATTTTAGGCATCTACTGGGGGGGTCTCAGAACATAGCCCCCAAGGATAAGGGGGGACTATTAAAGCTTTTTTAAGGGAAATAATAAGTATGGATGTTTAGACAGATTTTCCTCCATTCCTTCCTTACTCCCCCCACCCCCACACACACCCACTCACTGGACTGACATCATCAGATGGACTCAGAAGCCACCTCTGCATCTTCTCCTATCCCCTTATTACCTGGTTTCAGATGGAAAACAGAGCAGTTGGGCTGGACTTCTTTTGCTTCCCTTTTGTGTTCTTAAGAGTCTGCTTTGCAAGATTCTAACTTGGAATTGAAGCCTGGTAAATCCTTAAGAGAAAGAAATCACCACTCAAAAGTTTGTGGATCAACAACCTTCCTGCTAGAGGTTTGTCCTCATTCAAATGCCAGAGACATCATGAACCCCACTGGAGGCTGACTCATAGGCAGGTGGGGGTGGGGCTGGGGCTGAGCTACTCTTCCAGGGCTGATGTCAAATCCTGTCAACCACATAGCAACCAGCTCTCCCTCCTTCCAGGGAGCCCCAGGAAAATGCAGAGGAGCTTCGGGGGCAGGAGGGTGGCCAGTGTACCAGACTCTTCTAGAAGAAGCTCTTCTTAGATCAAAATGCTGCAGCTGGAAGCTGCCTTCAGTTAGGATGCAAAATTAAACACCCAAAGCCACTGCTCACTCCAGCTGAATTGGGATGGAAATGCTGAATTAGCCAAATAAGGGGAGTCTGATCCAAAGAATTTCTCCAGCAGATGCAGGTATTAGCCTTTCCTGCAATTATTATGGAAACCCAGTGACCCAATTTCCTTGACCTTCTTTTCCTTTTAGAGAAAGATGAAGGTTTTAATCTTAAAATGTGAGGCCAACAGACCTAAAGAGGAAAGTGGTTTTTAGAACGTCACAGTAAAACACTCGTGCCTCACAGATAACGTGAATGTTGCTGCTCCAAAAGCAAGTCATGAGGGGCTGCACTGACTGCAGAGAAGGGTCTGGATCCCAGGTGCTTTCTTTCTTTTTGCAGTAGGGCCTCAGGGCACAATTTCCCCTGCTTCCAAAAAGGGTGTTGGTTTTAAAGAGGTCACTTTCTCTGGCCGCAAGGTGGCCTCACAGTGCTCCCATGACTCCTGAGAGGCTCCCAGTCTTCCCTCATACTAGGAAAGGGTAGGCTAAGGTGAGATATTTCCTTAAAAACTCCCCCAACTTCCTGTCTCCCCTAGCCAGGGCCCAAGCTGACTTTCTCCCAACTATCCATCCTGCCCAGGCAAACAGTGCCAAGTATCACTTGCTGATGTCTCTCCCCACACAGGGAGGTGACACGGGCTGGCTGGAGCTGGGCCCACGTCCCCTGGGAGAGTGAATTTCTGCTCCACTTCCCAGGTCACAGGCCCCAGGGGATCCTGATGGGGCCTCTGAACACGGCCCAGGCTGGATTTACTCAGAAGTGCCCACCCAGGCAGCTTTCTCCCATTTCTTACATAGGCTGGAAGTGGGGCCGTTTGGAAGGAGCGGCAAAGGGAAGTCGTGAAGTCACTCTCCGGAGCCTTGCCCTAACATACCACCTTCCAGTAGCCAAACCCCTCCTTTAAAAAAGAGAAGCACAAACCAGCTGTCGAAAGTTGAGGTTTGGAGGCTGACGAGGCTCAGATCACCCAGGAGCGTGATCTGAGCCACATGCTCCTGTGCTGCCTGGACTCGGATGATTTGATGTCACGTGAACATTTCTCTTCTGGAAAAAAAGCAGAGCAGGTACCCTTGTAAGATTACTGTAAAAACTAGACATAATGTGTAAAGTGCCTGACATAGTGGGTGCTGAGTAAGTGGTAGTTATAATGAAGATGAAACAGAGGAGGGACACAGGGAATAGGAATAACAGAAGACTGGAAAATCTTCCTAGGAAGTTATGTACCTGCTGAAACAC
>RJWH01004876.1:0-93061 GCA_004363575.1 Solenodon paradoxus | reverse complement strand
TTTTTAAAAATTACAGCATAGTACTTAAAGTTATAATATAAAATAGATAGCATAGCATAAAATAAATGTTATAGTTTTAAAACAATGACTTTAGAGCTTCAGCTTTTCCTGACTTTCAGAACAAATTAGTCATTTTTTATCCTAAGAAAGGGTTGCATTATAAAACTGATCTTCTCACCTATCAGAGAAAACACATGGGACTTGTATCTGATTCTCTAATGTAGCCTAAAGTGCCATTTGTAAAACTACTTAATGATGAATGTTTTCTGAATTATTTTTGCCTGGAAAAAAATAGTGCATTAAAAAGCTTTCTCTGTATTGTATTTGATTTGGAATAATTTTCTCCCTAAACAGTTTTGTATGAATGAGTGTTATTATTGAATAGTTCTAAGGACAAAATCCTCCATAGTTGTTTACTACTTTGGGAGAACAGTAGTTCTTTTTTTTTCTTTTCGACAATTCTGAAATTGGGTATTTAATTCAATTTTTATGCAGGGCAAGGTAGTGTATGGAGGTGCATAGTTATTGAGACTATAGTCAATATTAACCAAAAGAACTTTGCATTTTTCTCTCAGTTTTTACACACTCATTCATTTAAGAAACTTCCCTGAGGACTTGTATTTTACCAGATGCTGTGCAAAGCCAGATAGTCATGACCCTCGTTGCAGCTCATCCTTTAAGAGTCACCTTTGGGCCTGTCTCTTCATAGAGAGGGGAATATGGACTCATGGTATCAAAGCATGTGGTTCAGTGCAAAACCCACCCTCCAGTTCAAGAGCCAGAACATCGACAGCACCTTATACTGAGTTGCTTTCTCCTTCCCAATCCTGTCCCCCCTTTCCCTTACTCAAGCATTTTCTTACTCTTTTTGTCCTGACTCCTTGTTTGGGTTTTTCCAAAAGGACTTTTATTAAAAGAGCATCATGTTTCCTATAACCATCTGGATTGTCTCGTTTTCATTTAGGATTATATTACTAAGATTCTTCTAGATTATTTGGTTGAGTTGTAATTCATTTTTCACAACTTCATAAATTTCCAACTCACAAATTATTTGTCTGTGTTCTTGTTTCGGGTTGTTATCGTTGTTGTCATAAATGGAGGGATTATGAACATTCTTGTACCATGTCCTGGAAACAAGCAAGGAGTTTCTCCTAGGTTTCCACTTAGGAGAATTGCTGCGTGTTGAGAAATTTAACTGCTAACTTTACAAGGTCACATCTGTTTTTCCAGTGGTTGAACCAAAACCTACTCCCTCTGAAATACAAAAGGGAACTATGCTGATCAGTGTCTTCTCCCATACTTGATATTCTGACTTCTTAATTGTCGTCAAATAAATGGCTCTTTTGTCAATGACACTGGGACTCCTTACTTGCTGCAAAGCTCATAAAATTTGCAGCCCAGAAAATGTAAGTAGTGTGTGGTTCTGATTACATCAATGTCTTTTTTTGATGCCCATGGTGTTTTAAACATTTTTTTACCCTTAAATAACTGATTTTGATGAGACAGGAATTATGAGACATTCATACAACCTATTAAGGAACATCCAACAAATAATTTATCAAGCATCTACCATAGTCTGTCACTATTAAACATTTTTTTACCCTTAAATAACTGATTTTGATGAGACAGGAATGATGGGAAGTCCATAAAACATATTAAAGAACATCCAACAAATAATTTTTTAAGCATCTACCATAGTCTATCACTAAGAATTTGGTAAAAAGCAATTAAAAGAGAGTTTACATATTCTTATAAAGCTTGCATATTCTCTGTGGACACAGACAATAAATTAAGTTGTATAAATAGAATAATTTATTTTAGATACGAGTAAATGAAACCAAGTGGGGTGATAGAAAATGAACAGGATTTCATCATGCTCCTTAATGAAAACAGAGCTGTCTCTTCAATTCCCTGGTGGCACCATTCAGATTACAGTCTGTGTGAACAGCGCCCCCTGGAGTCAAACAGTGCAACAGCCTTGAGCAAAAGCTTCCTCAAACCTGTTTGTGGTTGAGCCAGCCTTAAATCTGGAAGAAAAGTATATAGCAGGCAGATTAACAAGTCTACAGGTGCCAAGGCTGGAAAGGCCATGCATGAGCTCTGGAGCCATGCAGACATGTATTAAGATATCAGTATTAGTATTTCACATATCCAGTCACCCAATCTCTTGAGGTATCAGTTTCCTTGCCTGCAAGATGAGGATAACAGTACCTACCTAATTGACTGTTGTGAGGACTGAATGAAATAGTGCATGTGAAATACTTATCACTGGGCCTGACCCAGCGTACATAATCAATAACTGGGTGTTCATCTTGTTTTTACATCTACTAAACAGAAAAGAAAATGCATGCTAGAGAGGTGTTGACTTGCCCCCAAATTCGTATCAGTTAATACATTCATGGGACTGGAACTTAGACCCCAGAAATACTCAGTTAATGCTCCTTTTCAGTACATCTTTCTAAGCCTTGGTTTTCCCTTTTTTTTTAAAGGTATAGTAATCCCAGAAGGCTATTATGAAGCTTAATGAATGTATTTTAAGGTCTTAAGACAGTGCCCACATGGTAGAAAACCTTACCCTGACCCAAATGCAAAAGTTAGTCTGCCAGGAATTTTCCACAGTACTATGGAGGATGTAGCTACATCCTGTTTACATACTACGGAGGCTGTAGCTACGTCCATTTCTATGGCGACTGCAGCTACGTCCTGTTATCGTGATCAAGAACAAGCAAGCATCCGTCCCTACTCTGCAGCTGTACAAAACTGGTAAGAGCTGCCAGTAGAAACCACACGTAGCCAAGAGTATACAAAAGGAGCTCTCCTAGATGCCCCGTTGCTCAGCTTTGGGTAACAATACCTCTGAGCCAGCACCAGTGCTTGCAATAAAGTGCCATTCTCTCTACCTTTGAGTGCCCAGCTGTCAGTCTTTTCGCCGTCTGGAGGCTCATCAATAACACCTACTTCATAGTAAGTATTCAAAAAATAACTGTTGATAGCAATTGTAATTATTATTATTAATCTACCATGCTAACAGTCTGTTACCTTGAAAGACCCACATTAATCCCTAAGATTGTCTACATGTATCGTGTACTCATATATATCGTCATCACTAGCAACATACATTTTAATCTTCAGTTACAAGATTAGAAAATAGAAGTTAGAAAATACATATGATCCACTCTATCTTCAGTTGAGTACATCAAAAGACATCACCTGCACTGTGATTTTCACTATATTCCTCAGGTACACTTGAGCAAGGACCCATTCACAGGTGGGTAGAAAATATAGCTCTGCTTTTGTGGTTGTAGGTTGAGAGAAAGCAAAAATAATTTCATGTCACATCCTTATTCAGCTACCCAACATTTGAAGGTAAATATTACTTGGAAATAATACCAAACATAATCTTTAAAACTCCAGATTTCATAGAAAGTAATTCCACAAAATTGCATCATAGATCTGGTTACTACCTGATCAAGCTCCTGACAGTTTTATAGCCTGTTAAAGTAATCCTCACAGCAAAGACTCTTTCTCAGGGTACATGGAGACTTTGTCTCGATTATTCTGAAGTTCTTTTCCTGAGCACACCCTGACTGAGACATCATTCCATTGGCCTTCTGTGGGCGGTGCCTCAGTCTAGAGGTTTAGAAGTTTCATGCTGGAATTATGTAAGCAAAACCACCATTCCATGCTTCCGTTAGCACAAGAATTCTGCAGGCAGAGGGAAGCGCAGGGTGCTGCTTGCCCCGGACATCCGATGAGTATACTGAGCAAATAAATGAGAATGAAGAGCCTGACCAAAGTGCCTCATGGCCTTCCCTCTGGGATTCGACAACTCTTTTTGCCTTTGGATGTCACCTTGCCTCTGTGACTTTCTCTCTTTGCCTCTGGGGACAATGCATCTTGTTCTAAATGCCCTTTGCTCCCTTGGAGTTAAATATTAAACTTGTTTCTCCCTGAAGTCTGAAATAACTGACTCATTAGACCAACTTTATGAAGGTGGTTAGTGACACTTCTCTGTGTTCAGTTCACATGGAGGGACGTGGAGTGGAGAGCACAGCGAGGAGATTGAAGGGAGAGAAAGCAGGACATTTGTCCTGTAAGCTCAGCTTTGAAAATGTGTATGTTAGGTGCACCATATGGAGTAGTGGCTAAGCCATCTCTGGCTGAATATAATTCATATACATCCCAAGGAGCTGGGTTCACGTCCAGGGCAGGGAGAACAACCAGGATGGACAACTAAATCTAAATAAATAAATATATGAGTAAATAAATGAAAGTGCTTCTTCCTCCTCTCTCTGCCTGCCTGTCTCTGCTCGCCTTCATTCCTACCTGACCTTTGAAAAAAAGAAAATGTGCATGTTAGTACCACTGACACTATGAGGTGAGCTCTGACTTTAAAAGATCCGGATAGTTCTACCACTATAAAAGATGAAGAATATGTGCTTTTACTCTTGAACCTGGGAAACCCAAGGAGCATGGGAATCTCAATATTAGTTAATTATTAAGTGGAGAGACTCCCAGGTCTGCTGTTTAACAAAAAAGGAGGGAAACAAGTGTACTCTAAGGGAGATAGAGTCTGTCCGTGTCAGACCAGCTGATCTGTTAGACAAAGGACCTCTGTTTTTCTCATTTTCTGTCAGTCAGTCTGAGCTACATCAGATGTAAAGAACTGTTTTTCATGAATTCCTTGCTTGAAATGGAAGGAGATAGTATGCTTTCTTACTTTTAAAGTATATTTTTTCATCACAAGCCCATGAGAATCTACTCATCCACTTCTCTGTGTCCCCAGCCACTGACCACTGTCCACCATCTTGGCTTCCCACCTTCTCGCTTCAGAGAACTGTTTCACTGTAATGCACACACTCCATCTTATTACATAAAAGAAGCAGAAATGTGAAATCAGAATCTTTTCAAAACATCTGTAGAAGACTATAAATTGATTTATTGTCATTTTCTGAATGGAAAACTATTAAAATTAATAATCATAATAACTAATATTTATTGCACTCTTAATAGAGGCCAGCTACTCTGAAAAGTATTTTCTGTAAGTGATCGCATTAAATTCTCACAACAATTCCATGAAGTAGATTCTAGTAAAATGCTCATGTTACAGACTAGGAACCCAGCTCTCTAGGGAGGTTAGATTGGTGGCACCAGGTCACATATCAGTCAGGTGGTGAGGCCAGAATTAGAACTCAGTCACTCTGATTATTGGTGGTATCCTCTGCCTGTGGCCATTCAGTTTATCCAAGAGCACAGGATCACACATGCAGCTCGTGGAAGAGGAACATTTAGAGCCAGAACTTGCTCCTTGAAAGCACGCCATTATTTTTCAAAGAAAGGAAGGGAGGGAGAGAGGGAGGGAGGGAAGGAGGGGAGGAAGCACTTTTAATTTTTTTTGCCATTTTTCCGCTGCCCCAGGTCCTTGAGTTTTACATGGTCTACGCCCCAGCTGCTGACAGCATATGAGCCACCAGGGAGCACTCTCTCCACTTGTTTGATGTTGCTTGAGACCACACCAGGCCCCTTAGGAGCAGTGATACTTCAGGGCTTGCTTGCTCCTCTCCACTGGTGGCTGTCATCACCAGCTTCTTTCCTCCAGCAGACATCAGGGATTCACCTCCTTTTTTCCTCTCTTCTAAACATAATTATCTGTCCGATTCATTCTTAGGGGTTTCCCTTGCTCCAAACTGGGTATGTAGTGGCTTTTTCTTCAGTTTCCTTCTTATTGCTCTCCTACGAATAAACACCCAGACACTTATTTTCATATATGCATTTTATTTCATTCAGCTCATAAGAATAGATGTCTCCTATTGTTGCTAAGTGCCAGTCTCTACAGGTGGGCAAAGGAATGGTAACTTGGGAGTACTAGAGGAAAGGAGTTATCTCAACAAATTCTGCGTCTCTAGGACCCCACAGGGTTGCCAGCACACAGTAACCTCTCAATGAATCTTGCTTCAATGAGGACTCGTAAAAATCTTTGCAAACTTCACTGTGCTATCATGAAGCAGAAGCAGACCTAGTCTAGAAGCTTCCTGATGCCTCCCCTCTCTCCTGATGCCAGTCCCCTTTCTTAGAAGACCTTTGAGAGCTACCGCGCCTCCTTTTCAGTCTTTCCTATAAGCAGGCTTGTGTATCTTTGATTTCCCCAGGTCTTCCAGTAAAGCCAGACTGACATCTGCTGGAGCACAGGAGACCTTCAAACTGGTATCTTCTTGGAGCTCAGAGAGGAAAAAGGCTGGCTTACAGCAAGGGCTGAGGAGAGGCAGAAAGACCTCCTTCTTTTAGAAGGACAGACATTTAGGGTCACCAACCTACAATAAAAGAAATCAAGGCAAATCTCCAGAATTCCAGGATTCTAGAAAGATGATAATGATTTGTGTTTTTAAAATTTTTTATTGTCGTAAATTTGATTTTGCACATTAAAATAAACTCATACATAAGTTTCCCATATGTGCAGTTTCCCTGTTCCTCAGATATGTCAACCCTGGCCTGCACCACATCACCAAGTCATCTTCACCATTGTCCAGTGGACCCGCCGCCACTTGTTCCACCCCCACCCCCCAACCCCATCCCATAATGATGGCTATTGGAAGCCCATTATGGCTATGCACACATGCTTTTCCACACCTTATCAGATGTGTTGTGTCCTTTCCCAACACCCACTTTCAAATGCAAGTAGCCATTTTCTAATGCATCTCACAATGTTTCATCAACTTCCACCTAGTTTTCGATCTATTACCACCCCGAAACCTCTAGCAAACAGAACAACTAGATTATAAGGCCAGGGCTCTGAGATGCAGTTGGACTCTGCACTCACACATGTATTCATTCACACGTACTCATACATAAACAACATTTGAAAGAAAAGAAGCTTTCATTTTGATGCATGCCATGAGAGTTGTTATCTTTTAGTTCCTGACAAATCCTTTTTTCATGGATGTGTTGCATTTTTCTTACTTGGATTAGAAGTCTAAAAGAAGCACACACATGCTGGTAGCTCAGGCACTAAGCCAGTGACTGGGACATAGACCATAGCTCGTTGGGAACCAAAACAAATAAATAAAAGTGCTTCTTTCTCCTCTCCCTTCCTTTCTCCTCTCTAATAAAAAGTCTAAAAGAGTCACCAGCTCTTTAAGTTTACCTTTGTATCCTAGCTGAGTTACTACTGCAGAGTTTTATCAGGAGAAGAAATGATTGTAAACAATCCAAAATCATTAATTCCCAGAACAAGAGAAAATGACTACTATGCATACATGATTAACACAATGCACAATATTGTTAGACGGCTCTCTGACTTCAGCTGTCCACTGAACGAAGGGGAACAGAATGCACACATCCTTCTTCAGCCATGTTCGACCCTGGGTTAAAGAAGCCTGTCTCACTCCTTGGAAATGATTTCCGTTAGCATCAATTGCATCTTTGCTGCCTTTGGATGATGTCAACCTCTTAATATGAAAACGAGCAAGTCCAGAAACAAAGCATGCATGGTTTGTCCAGCCAATCTGATGGCTTCACAGCTGGAGGTTTCTGTGAGGGCAGAGACCACCCTTCATGTGAACAGAGACTTCCTCTCATTTGCTTTCTCGGGTTTTTCCAGGCTCCTAACCTTGTCACCCCAAAGGGAATTCTACTGAAGAACAAATTTTAAAATAGTGCTGCACAACTTCTCGTTCAACATTCTCCTTTCTTCATAAAGCTTCCTTATGGCTGGTGTCGAGACTTGAGGTGAAGTTCAAATAAAGCTTCTTTTTTGTCAAATTTATGCTGACTGTAGATTAAGGTGCAAGTTTATTTCCTTTTGATCTCCCTTGCCTTTTGTTCCCTGAACCACCAACTGACTTTCCCTCTTACTCTTTCCTTCCCCATTTTGACTTACAATCTGTTATTTCTCCTTATCAGCTCCTTGCAGGCTCTTTTGCCATCTAATGAACACTGAACTCCATCTCGGGGGTGCTGGCTGGGATGGGGCAAGCAGAGGTGTGTGTGTGGAGCAAGACACGTAACAGAAGCGCCACTGGAGACTCCATGCAGCCGGGCTCTGTCTGAAGGAAAGGGGGTCCCTGTCAAAAGAGGTCCACGATCTGCAAGCAGACCACAGAGAGCTGTGTTATGAGGCACGTTCAGGTGTGTTTGTAGGATGGGAGATGGGGGAGGGAACCAAAAGCCATAATCTGGACAAGAAAAAACATGTAGCAAAGTACAACGAAAGCCAGAAATAGAACAAAGATCTTTTGTGGCGAGCAATATTATCCAGAACTTTCTCCTACTCCCTATTGGTCTGGCAATGTCTTTTTGAATCAACCTCTGTTAAATTGATCACAAAATTGAAGCAGACGTATGGTTATGCCTTTATAATGGTCCACTTCATGTAAACTAAACTCTATTTATACACTTGTGTTGTCTTATTATTGAAGGCACTAGCACACTCACCCTGAACCACTCCTAGCCTGTAACTCCAAACAGAATGATTCTCCCTTAGACACATGAGTTAAAGACAATGCCAGTGTACTCGTTTAATATTCTAACTTGTCCTGTGGAATTTTAAATGCATGAAAAATGAGACGAGGGCATGCCCTTGTGGCTCAGGGAGTTAAGATGGCTTGGGTGTGGACCAGGTGAATCCCAAGGACCAGGGTTCAAGACCTGGGCTGGGGGTGGGGGAACCAAACCAGACCAAACCAAATCAGAACAAAATAAAATGCTTCTTTCTGCTCTTTCTTCTTACCCCTTTCCCTCCCTCCCTCCGTCCCTCCCTTCCTTCCTTCCTTCTTTCCTTCTTCTTTTCTTCTTTTCTTCCTTTCTTCTTTCCTCTCTAAAGAACAAAATAAAACAAACAATCACCTACATCAGTCAGTTCACAACATTCATCTTGTTAAATCCTTATAACAGCTCATCAGGCTGCTGGTGATAATCAAATCAAATGAGAAAACCCATGTAAAGAGCTAATTATAGGACCGGCACATAAGTCTTAATATCATTATACCTATTATAATAAATGTATAACGACACTGCAGTTTTCTTTTCGAGATTCATTGAGACTATGACATATTGACCAGATGCTCACCAGTCAACCTCCTCTCTCTGGGCACACAGGAAGTCTACTTTTCCCAGGCTACTTGCATCTGGGTGAAACAATGTTCTGGTTAATAGTGTGGGTAGAAATGACCTGCACTGCTTCTGAGGCAGGCTATAAAATATCCAGTGAAGTCTTATGCTCCCTCTCTCCCCTGTCATGGGGTTAGAAAGAGAAGAATTCTGCAACAGAGGAGCCACATGAGAGAAGTCTGGATTCCCGGAGCGAACCGTCGGGGAGAGCATCCTGACTCATACAGGCTATGATGTGGACAAAAGCTAGACTTACTGTTTAAGCCACTATTTGCTGTTGTAACATAGATGATGTTATCTTGGATAAGCCAATAGTCTTGAAAAACAGGAAAGCACATATGCTTTAAGTAGTTATTTGAGAACAAAAAAACCAACAACCAAGTAAGTAGTAAGTAACCACATTTGCAACAAATCTGCAAAACGGTGTGTGGAAGTTTTGGAAAGCGATAGAACGTCATTCTGCTAGGAGAGTAAGGACCAGGTTTGTACAGTGACGATGATGAGCTGGGACATGAATCAGGCATGTCTGACACCAGGAACAGTCTTCTTCTTGGCTACATCCATCTTCAGTTTGGGATGAACCAATGGAGGTGGCAACAGCAAGACTCGGGGACAAAGTGCAAGACCTCAGGGGCCAAACCAGATGGAATGATGGATTAGCCAACAGCTTTATAGGTGAAGGATGGTGGGAAAACATAGAATCAAAATGTAAAGCTAAAGAGACAGCACTGAAGCGTCAGAATGGTGAGATGTGCCTTGGTAGGAAATGAATTCTGAGAACAGAGGTTGAAAGAGGGCAATGAGGCAAATGTTCCATATGACAGTCAGGAGGAGGGGCTCAAACACAGACTGAGTCACAGGAGGGCATTGGAAATTGGCTAAATATGATGTTGGCTAAAAGGACAATCCTGATGGACAGGACCCAGCAAGGGACACTTGAGACAGGTTAATGAGTGCAGTAGGAAACCTTCTCTCCCCTCCAAAACCCTATAAACACCAACAAAACTTCTATATCAGCATGATCATGGATAAAGAAATGCATAATATATAGATACTAGCTCCATTTATCACTAAGAGTGGTCAGATTTAGGATTTATGGCTATTCCAGACATATCAACCACCTTATTCCAATTTTTTCAACATCAATTGCATATATTTTCAGAGCTCACTCAGCTCTCATGGATATAGAAATACAAGTAATTAACCAAGCTATTGAATAACTTCATTAAATGCAAAATGTTGGATATATGTTTTTGATTTCCTGGCACTCGTTTCTAATTTTTTGACCCAAAACACCAGTTGGGGGGAGGGAGGGCATAAATTATCTCTCCTTCATTTTATACACTTATGAATGATGAAATGTCTGTCATGGAGTCCTAGTCTTTCCTCATGAAAGAATGAGTCCCAAACCCAAGTTAAATGAACATTTTCTTCCACACTTCGAATTTTGAGCCGAAGAGTGTTTAAGGAAGTAGTTGAAGGTCAATTATAGGATGCAGGAAAGAGTTGCACTGTTGGTGATAAGCTTAATGCAATATATATAAATGTTGATTTACAATGATGCATCAAACCTATGTAATGTTATGATGTGTCTAGGCAAGGGGAAAATTTCCTCATCCCTCTGAGGTTTTTCACAAGCTGGATGAGCAAACAAATTAGATTGTGACTAGCAGGAGAAAACCCAAATTTAATTAGTATGGAAAATGGACATGGTGGTAAATTTTGAGGTAACTGGGGCAGACCAAAGACTTATATCCTGTGCTGAGGTATGGAAAGGGGTTCTGGGGTATCATGGTAGGGGGGCTTCATGTGTTCAAGAGGGTGACTCATCTTTACTCTGAAAGTAAAGATGGTTTCTGAGAGAGGAATGTTCACACATTAACCTGCTAGATTAAAACCTTACCAAACTACATTCTTCTAGGGGATAGAGGAACAATGACTGCTTCTTGACTGAGGGAAGGGTAGAGGCTGAGGGAATGGTGATGCTTCTTTGATCAAGGGAAGGGCCAAAGGGTAAGGAGAAAGGCAGGAGCTTCGCTGCCATCTCCAGGATGCCATTTCTTTAAAATAACATTCATACCCAAGCAAGGTCTCTGCAGAATCTTGGGGTGATCTGCTTTGAGCCTTTTCAGATGCAACATTTCTTCAGTAAAAAAAAAAAAAAAATGTTTAAAGAAAATTAAAAATAGTTGACCTTCATTAACTCAGGTGGTCCCTCAGGTCTATGCTGGCTTTTCTCATCTCTAAACCTGGTCCTAGAGCCTTCTGATGAAATAATAAAACTACCCTTGGCGAAATGTAGAATTGAAGACCATAACAAGGTGGCTGGATAAGCTTGGACGATTCCAAATTATCAAATGCACAGAACAAGTGAAGAGCAAGAGCCAGATTTAGAATCAGGTAGTTGCAGAAGACTGAGCAGGTGGAAGCAATCAGATGTAACAGTGTGCTGCGGGGACATTCCCTGATTAATTTAGAAGAATGGTAGATGGGTCAGCATGCATTTTGGTTGAAAGTGACAGAAAATCAGCTCGACCTAACTCGAGGGAGGGAAAGTGATTTTATTGCTTTATTTTAACCACATTGCAATGGGAACAGTGGTTATATAATTCATCATCCACCTGGATCACTTCTGAGAATGTTCCAGGGCGCTTAATGATTAAACTGGAAGCAAACTGGGACTGCCTTAGGCAAACTGTGATGTCTGCTCATTCTAGTGTTAGGAAATCAGAATGAATAAAACCTAGAAAACTCCCAGGGATCTTTTTTCTTTCTATTACTGCTACTTGTCTCTGCTTTCTAATTCTCTTGTGTGGGTGTTATTCACACAAGCTTTTGCAGCAGGGAAACACAGCTGCCAGAAAGTCCAAGTTCAACTTCTTACAGCTACCGGGTCAGAGAGGAGAGGATGATCTTCCAGCTGCATGGAATATCCGGCCCCAGAATTCCAGATGGGCTCATCTGTGTGCAAACAAAAGTCACAGCTGCAAATCTCCGAGACACTGGAGGCTTAAAATTAACCACGCGTACACGGAGGATACCCCCAAGGAGCTCCACGCCGCGTATGCGGGGTGTTGAAGGACAGAAAACAATGAGTATCTGACCACACGACCTGACTGTACGACTTGACCGTAAAGCTTCTCAGAGATGTTCTTTCGAAATGATAATAACAATAACCCTGGCCTTTTGCAGATTACTACGTACAAATAACATCCTTATCTTCAACCAAGAATGTTAGAAATTGGCCAAATGTCTCCCTTGACATATTCCCTTGGATAGAGAATGATGAATATACGTTTTTCCCCCTGCCCATAATCTCACTGCACAAACTGTATGATTAAAACCAAAATTTTGGGGTGTGTGGGGGTGCAGTCAGGCAGGCTACTTCCCTAGGATATGGATTGTTGGGTCTAAAGTCTTAAATTGCTTCTAATAATATCTTAATAAACCTATTTTTATTAAATTTGAGTTTCTTCATAATGATGACTTCATTTCAGCCAACCTGTGCCGCATGGCCATTCCTGGACCAATGTTTAAGGATGGAGGGATGGCTTCCGACCATTGGTTCACCTGGACCCTGAACCCTTCCTGTGTGGAAGACATGGGACTAAGTCCCGCAAGTTTGAAGCAGCATTTCCCTGAAATAAAGAGCTGTTTTTGGAGACAAAACTATACATTCCCACTAAGACAGCCAAGTTCAGTGGGAGTGTGGGAACATGGAACACAGCTGTTACATAATCCAGAGTTTTACAAAACACAGCTATCAGAACACAGGTGCCACCTGGGCTGTGGGTTAGACCATGGACTCTGCAACCCTAGAAGCCCTTTAACAAAGTGGATGTTGCACCCCTTTCTGAGCTACTAGAGATCATCCATTAGAGACACGTGAGCCCCGGGATTCAGAGTCCCAATGAGCATCTAATATCTCTCAAATGAAGTGATGGTGGTTGTGACAATGTCAAGAAAATGATGGATCTGAATTCTCGGTCCTCTTTTCCTTTGTCCTTACCATCACCCCTCCCCTGGCCCCCTCCCCCACAAAAAATCTACTGGCAGAACCATAAGGAAACTAGATGCCTCAAATTTTGGTGGAGATTCAGGCAACAGAAAGTTAGGTGAGAACGCCATAGAAAATGGTTGAAAAGAGGACATTAGGGGGGATTTCCCTCCCATCCCAACTTAGCCACGCTCCCAGTTTTGCCTCCCCTGCCTCCTGTTTCAGCCCCATTGTTGGAAAGCTCAACCATTCATGGTAAAACTTGGAACAGAAAGAGATGCTACCTTCTGCTATCCTGGGATGACAGCACGGGGCAGAGGGCTTCTTGGTGGCTAAAACTCACCAGCAGCCTGCTTGACTGCAGCTCACGCCTTCCCTGGGAGAAAAAGGAGCGGACAAATTTGTGGAAGGCTGGCTGAGGGACCGTGGGCTCCCAACCAGAGAGGCAACTCAGCCCAGCAGCGGGGTGGAGAGGGAGGCCCAGCTGGAATGTGATTTTGCAATGGGCCCTTTGCCATTACAGGGAACACTGTTTATGGGAGAGAGCTCTTCAACCTCAAAGTCGTCTGTGCCCTCCAGAAAATGCTGCCTTAACTCTTAATAAGTAACCAACCAGCTCAGCCCAGGTTCTGTTAGAGCAGAGAGGGCGCTACTGCTGGCCCTGCCCTTGGGAAACAGTCAGCAAGGCCAGAAATGCTGGAAACTAACCTTCCTTGGAGGTTCACATGATAAAAGGGAAATCCCACTCTGGGCTATTAAGAGGTGAATTCTCTCTTGCTGGCCTCTAAGTATCTGGCAAGTCTCAGGAAGTTTTTGGAACTAAGCAATCTGTGAATACACAATCAGGCACCCATATCAGGCTCAGGACAAGTAGTAAGTGAAAGCGGTCTGAGCCCTTCTTGGCCCAGAGATCAGGGTAATGAAACAAATGACCGGGAGTTGATAAAAAGCATTTCAGTTCTAATCTCCTATCAGTGTCTTCCCGGTTTTGTTCATTTCCTCTCTCGGGGACTCTGGCAGCGCAGGCGCTGACAACGAAAGCTGTAGACCCAGATTCAAGCCCCGGCGCCAGTCAGCGAAGAGAAAACCCAACAGCAACGACAACCAAAGGTAGATCCTTTTGTTCTTCGGTTTTTTTTCAAAGGTTTCTCTTCCAATGTTTAGATTTTTTTTTTTTTTTAACATTTTATTTGAGTAATTAATCTATGCTCCCCTTCCAGGCTGAAGGCTTCACTCACTTTACTGCTGGGAATGCTGCCGGACCACAGATCTTGGCTGAGCCCTTCTTCAGTACAAGCTTGTTACTAAAGAATGTTGACTGGTATTAATCACATTAAGCAAGACATGGAAGCAACCTAAGTTTTAATCAACAGATGAGCGGATGATGAAAATGTGATTATATATGTGTGTATGTGTATATGTGTGTATGTGTGTGTGTGTATATATATATACATATATACATATGCACACACATAGTTGAATATTACCCAGCTATAAAAAGTAAGGAAATCCCGCCATTTGCAAAGCATGTATGGACATCACTGAAGGTGTTTTGCTAAGTGAAATTAGTCAGCGAAAGACAAAGACTCTGTGAGCTCACTCATACGTGGTGACCACTGACTGTTAGGAGGTGTTGCAGAAACAACCTCTGGTAGAGAGGGAAAGAGGAATGGTATTTTGTCCAAAGACAAAGCAAGAGACTGATGATGACCGGATAAGAGAGACGTGGGTTTAAAACTTTTGGAAAAGAGAAGTAGACTCATCCCTAACAGGCAAGCTATAGACTCACGTGAGGACAAGTAGACTGACGTAGGGGCTACAAAACCCTGGACACAGATGAGGTCCAGCTGTTGGGTGCAGGAGCTTTGCGTGGACCCACAAGAATCACAGGAATCCACTCGGTGGATGAAACTCGCTCCACGAGAGAACTGCAGCTCAGGACTGCCAGAATAGTTAGAAAGGCCTGTGCTGCCCGGGCCGCCTGCAAGAAGAGGTGAGAAGGAAACAGAATGGTTATTGCAGCCCTGTGCTTCCAGACAGAGTTGTGAGATCACTAAGTGGATAGCAAGGTTTGCGAGCCGAAGAAAGTTTGCACACAGTTTTCAGCTTCGTTCAACCCCCACATGTGAGAAGCAACAGGGGCAGAGTGACTCTGAACACCAAGCAGCTCTGTTACTGGGGGCCTCCCTCCACCTCCAGCAGCAGGGGCTGGAGTCAGATCTGCCAAGCCAGCAACGTCTTCCTCCCTCCCTCCAGCCTCAGCCCTCCCCCACCTTAGGTCGGGCCACGTCTGCACACGCCGCCCCCCCAACCCCCGCAGGGAATATTAGAGCTTTTGTTGGTTCCTGCTTTTTTGTCAATTTGATATGAAAGGGGCTCATCATGATGATTTTTGCCCCCCCGCCCCCCACCGTGGCTGAATCTGAGACCTAGGACCCTCCTTGCTCCTTTTGGACCCCCTTCTGAGGATCTGTAATTTGGAGAAAACTTGATTCTTTTGGAAGAATCAGGTTCCTTGTGGAAATCTTTTATTTTACAATGAGGCAAAGAACAAGGAAGGAGATACTATGCATAAACTTAGTCTCAATTATTCATCAGGCAGGAACACTGTGCCTATTAGTGAAAGGGGCTTCAGCTATGCCCTGGTGGAATAGTGGTTTAGTCAGTCACCTTCGGCTGAAAGCACAGTCCACATACATCCCAAGGACCTGGGTTCACATCCTGGGGCAGGGGAACAACCAAGATGAACAAATAAATAAAATAAATAAAGTGCTTCCTCCTCTTCTCTCTGCCTGCCTGCCTGCCTGCCTGCCTGCCTGCCTGCCTGCCTGCCTCTGCTTGCCTTCATTCCTGCCTGCACCTTTAAGACAGAAAAAAAGAAGGAAGGAAGAGAGGGAGGGAAGAAAGGAAGGAACTTCAAAAAATATTTTCAAGTGCTCCCTGGTGGAGCAGCCATTAGGTCAATTGCCTCCCAAGGATGCAGGCCACAAACACCTGGGTTCAAGTCCTGACCCAGGAGGAAACAACCAATGCGAACATCTAGAGTGGAAATAAAAGGCTGCTTCTTCCTCTCTCTCAAAAAAAATTTTTTTCAGTGCTGTTTTATTGAGCACCTGCTGTGTGTGTGTGGACGAGACCCTTGGAGACATAACGGGAAACACTGTGTCTGCATGAAACACTTTTTCCAGGAGACCAGATCGATTCTAAGCAGTAACATTAGTAAAGACGAATAGGGACAGCTCAGATACTCTTCTCAGCGATTAACCTTGTTTTATGCTTTGTTGTTTATGAGGAAGAAATCATTGAAACCCAGGTTGGATATCAGTAGTTCTTAATAGGGACTGATTTTGTCCCCAGGGGACATTTAACAGTGTCTGGAAACATATTTGATCATCACAACTGGGTACTATTAGCAGCAGGCGGGTAGAGATATCTCATTTGGGAGCATCCCTGGAGACCGCTAAGCATTTGAGAATACTCAGAACACCGCAAAGAACTATCCAACCCAGATGTCAAGACTGCCAAGGCGTAGAAACCTGCTTCAAGCACCTGGATGAGACTTCAGTATCTTTCCTAAATGTCCCACCCACAGCAGTGAAGTCTCTGGCCCCCAATTCCAACCTTGCTGCAGTTGAGAAATCTTGTGCACCATATCCTGCACTTTCACGCCCCAAAGTAGCAATTTTTAAAAAACCAGATGATTTGGTATTATATTTACTACAAATAATCTGTTAGCATGTATTATGGGCCAGGCCTTGTGCTACTTTAACTTCATTATATCATTTACTCAACAGAAAAAAATATGAAATCAATAAGACTACCCATTTTACAAATAAGGAAACAGAAGTTTTAAGAGCTAATTACCTCCCTGAAGTTTCAGAGTGCAAGAGGGCACTCTGAAACTTCAGGCTTGGTTTGACAAAGGCTAGGCTTTTGACCACCTCATTCTACCTGCCCTTGCGATAATGTTAATTATTTTGCATTTTTATGAGGCTTGGTCATTTTCCAAGCACACTGGCAGATCATCTCCCAAGTATGAGTTCATGGGAAAAGCATGGGCTGGAAGTTGAATGTGTATTTGAGTGCTGGTTTTTCTCTTCCTCAGTAACTTCAGGTAGATTGTTTGACCTCTTTCAGACTTTTTATTTCCATCTTTAAAATGAGAGCATAGAACTACAAGATTTCTCAGGGCCCTTCCGATAGTCTTTTTACTAATAAATGGTATCAAATAAAACTGCAGACTATATCAAACTTCTTGATTATAGCATTTAGTAGGAGATTCATTTTGCATCGTGACTTAGTGCACACACTCAAATATGCATGTAACTGATATACAAGTTTTACAGAGCATGCTGAAATGGTTAGATCTACAAGGTTATGCTGCAGTAATAAACAGCCCCTATATATTAAAGCAACAAAGATTTTGTTCTGGGTCATGTGCTGTGCAACATGAGATGGCCAGAGACCAGGGCCATCTTTCCCCTCTTTGTCCTCATTCTAGGACTTAGGCTGATGGAACAACCTCTGTCTCAGAGGTCTGCAGTCTCAGAGGGCACAGAGAGCATGACGGACCCTCAATGACACTTAAAACTGCCCACAGTGGCACTCATCCCTTCTGCTCGCATTTTTTTGGTCACATTGCTTGACCACACCTAACTTCAAGTGGGTGACAAAATGTAGTTCCACCATCTGCTTGGAAAAGAACCAACAACATCTGGAGAAGAATCTGAATGATTCACAACACATACTGGGACTGTTAAGTTTATATGTCACCTTGGCTGGGCCATAATAACTGGAGATTCAAACATTCTGGATGCTTCTATGAGGGTTCTAAATAAGATTTACATTAAAATCCATGGACTGTGAATCCTTATCCAATCAGTTGATGATTTTAATGGAACAAAAGGATGACTATTTCCTGAGAAAAAGGGAATTCTGACCACGAGATAGCCTTTGAATTTGAAACGCAGCCCTGGCTCCTGCGTCTTCAGTCTGCTGGCTCATCCAGCAGATTTTAGATTTGCTAGCCTCTGAGATTATGCAAAACAAATCATTAAAACCATCTATCTTTGTCTCTATGTATCTATGTATCTGTCTGTCTACCTATCATCTATGTATCTATGTATCTATGTATGTATGTATCTATCTATCAGTCTCTCAGTCTGTTACTCTGGAGATTCTAACTGATGCATACACTTACACTTTGCAGGAAACATGTTTTCTTTTTTAAAAGGAAAAGTGTAGGCAGGAATGAAGGCCAGGAGAGCCAGGGAGGCAGGAAAAAAGAGGAGGAAGAGGCTTTATTTATTTTAGTTGTTCATCTTGGTTGTTCCCCTCAGCTCTGGGACTCAAATCTGGGGTCTTGGAATGCATGTGGACTGCGCCCAACTTCTATTCCACCAGGGCATGCCCTCTGGGATATATTTTGATGTGTGTGTGTGTGTTTTTTTTTTACAGTTCATTTGAGTTCTATCCTACCCTATTCTATTCTGTTTCATTTACACACGCTAGTCACAACCCAGTAAGTCAATTTCAAACTCACGATGAATCATAATCATAAACATCAATGATACTGGTTTATATCCAATTGAAAGTGAAGTTGTTGCTAGTAGGCGCTGATTTTAGCCAATTAGAGGTTATTTTACTGGTTTCACACAGGAAATGTCTTAGTATCTGTGTTTCTGCTCAAATGGAAAATAAAACAAGACAGAAATTTATTTTATTTGAACAAAATTAGTGGAGCTCTCGTCTCATCAAAATAAGTCAATTCTAACCACATTCACTTACACAGCTAGAGCAGATGATTGATTTAGCAGACTAGATGCAGATCTAAGTGACTGAATCAAGCAGATCTCCAGAGTAAAACTGTAGTATTTAGTAAACAAGAAAAGCAACCCCTAACTTTTGTGCAGTTAGGAAGCCCCAGTACCTCAGACGTCATGAAACAACATTTGTGGGGAAGGACTAACTCACACTCTGGAATGAGAATTATTTACATTTTACTATACAATTCACATTCCTTACCTACATTACTCTAACTCCAGTTGCTGTGCAGTGTTATGCTGCCAGAGAATACCAATTATTCCTCGCCAAGGAACTGCTGGAAATCATTACTCTGTAATATGTAAGACCCTCCCAGCAATCTGCATGGTTTTGGAGTTAAAGAAGCACACTGGGAATTATTATAAATAGATACAGGAAATAGACAGACCTATTTAAAATAAGTATATTCAGGCACAAGATAGGTAAAATCACATTTTATAGTTCAGTACACACAGACCTTGCCAATTGCTTACTGCACAACTGTACAAAGAATTCCACAAAAACCGAGGAATGGTGCCCCCTGGAATTGCTCAATATAGTGGCATTGGGCAGAGCAGCAGACTCCCTCGCAGATCCTACCTTGCAGTACTGTTTGTTTCCCCTGGCTCTCCCAGGGAACCAAAACTCTTAGCACAAGGCCGAGGACTGAAAAACAGTACTTGACTATATTTCCATATAAAGGAACTGAGACTTTGTGAAGTAGAAGCCCGGGACATGACCAACATGCCCCAGACAACAGCCATTACAGTTATTTTGATTAGAGCTGTTCTGTCCATTCCTCTGGCTATTCTTAAAGATAATTCACCGCAGGTTCAAAGAGCAAAACAAAATGGAACAAAAGCAAATTTGAAAAAAAGCTAAATTTTGAGACAAGGCTATACTTAGAATGCTTAAACTGGGAATGTATGGTTGAATAAACATATGTAAAGGTTAAAAAAAAAAAGGTCTAAATTTTCTGTGAATATAGCAATTCAGTTTTAGGGAGCTTAACCTGACTATGACAACCTGATACAAGAATTTAAATAGTTCTCCCGCTCTCTATGAAAAACACATGAAGGCTGGAAAGGACTCCTAAAATCCAGACGCTTCTCCCACACAGCATGAAGCTTGGGGTTGTCTTGTGCTAAATAGCTATCCAGTGACTCAGGAGACCTGAATCCGCCTGCCACCTTCTTGTTTACTCAGGACAAATCCAAGCTAAGAGACACATCATTTGAAAACTGAAAAGAGGCACACAATGGTGGCTCAGGTGCTAAGCCGACAGTTGGGATGTAGACCAAGGACCCAGATTTGCAACCAGGGGCTGGGGGAACCCAAAATGAACAAATAAATAAATAACTTAAAATGCTTCTTTCTCCTCTCTCTTCCTCTCTGCCTGCCTTCATCCCAACCTGCTTCCTTCCACTTAAAAAATAAATAAATAAAAACGGAAAAAAGGCAAGTAACGTATCTCGCCTACTGAAAGAGATGAGCGGTGCACCCTGGGGGAGCAGTGGCTAGATCAATTGCCTCCAAAGAAGCACAGGCCATGTATCCCTGGGTTCGAGTCCTGGGCAGGAGGGTGACAGGGGAGGGAAATAACCAGCATGAACTAAATAAAAATAAAATATAATGCTTCGGGGAGAGAGAGAGAGAGATGAGAAACAATGAAAAGACTCACGGAGTGTGCCCTCGTCTGCAAGCTGCATGGAGAGAAGAACGTGGACTGTGAAGTGGTAAGAGAGGGTCTGGAAGTTTGTGGAGTCTGTTTGTGAGAAGGGCAACTGACCGTGTTTCTGCAAAGAAATTCTGGTGGGTCCTGGTCACAGAAACTGTGTTTTTTGAAGAAGCACGAAGCTCAAACACTTAAGTAGGAGGTGGATAATGGAAAGGTGCAGAGATTTTGGGAGCTGGACAGGGTGAGCGGTAGGGCTGTGGTTGGAGAGGAATGCACGGTCCTCCTACCTCATTCAATTACACAAAGGTTTGTTTAAAATGCAATGGGACAAAACCACCGACCTAACAAAACAGACCACCTCTGCAGGCCCAGGGCTCCCCTCACCCACACGTTTATAATCCCTGGTGGAAAGGGTCAGACGCTGGGTGAGCTGCCCCTCCACATCTTCTGGAGGTCACAGTTCTGTCATGCCAGCCACCTTCCTTGCTACTTCACTCTTGCTTCTATGTGCAGCCTTGCTCAGGCAATTTACGCAAAAACGTGGTAATGGTTCTTCCTGGCGGCGAGGAGAGAAGACATCATATTATTCATAAAGATTTTGAATGTATACCAGCAAGTGCAAATTCAAGATGATTTTATATTGACCAGTGCAATCTGAAAATGTGCTGATTTCTAGAGTTATTTAAACGTCTTCTCTTTTAGTAGGCTAAAGCCATTACGTCAATAGTAATAACAGGTACCATTTATTCTTCCTATGCATCAGATAGCATATACTTACATGGATTTCCTCATCTGTTCCTCTGAGAGTTTGCAAGGCAGGTGATATTATTCTCATTTTACAGGTGAGAATGCTGAGGAGCAGAGAGGTTAAGCAATGTTCTCACAGTCACACAGGAAGGGCCAGATGGGATTTGAACCCAGGTGGTATGGCAAAATTACCATCTATAAATCTAATTCATTAATTAACATTAAATCTCTTGCCATTCATCCTCCCCACACCACGGGGCTCTAACAATTCTTTCAAGCTCTTTCCTGCCCAGGTCAGTGTAGGAAAAACCTTAGACCTGCAGTTATTACCCCCACGCCCTCAATGTCTGGTGCAAAGAGAGGTTTGTGAGGGATGCTCTCTGCAGCCCCTTGAATTCTGTTTTTTTTGGGGGGTTGTCACTAACCGTGTTAAGTTCCTCAGAATACCGGTGAGTCTCAGAGGAAAGGCTTAGCTGAATTCTTAAGGCCAATGGAGCATTTGCCCGGGATTTGCATGGCAGGACAGTCCTGTTCCACTGGAAGCCAGGTGACTCTTAGGTGCATGAGTTAGTACTGAGACATGGTTTCCAGGACTGTCTTCCAAGACAATGAGGAGACCAGTGCCATCTTAGGATCTCCCCCACGGCATACCGGTTACAGAAGGTACAGCCCGTGAGGACTGAACGTGTCTGGGCATGCAGAACCTTGGAACTTGTGGGAATTCACAAAGAGATTTTTTTTGTTGTTCAATTAATTTTGATTTACGCACAATGTAAGTGTAGATGTGCAGGTTTGCTTTTCATCAAATCTATGAAAACACACCACGCCCACCACACTTCTCAGAGCCCCCGCCACTGTCCATTGGACCCTGCTTCCCCTTTACTCCCTCTTTTCCCCTCTAGTGACCTCAATTCTCTTATCTAAGGGTTAGTTTTTGTTTTCTTTCTCTTTTAAATGTATTGAATATTTATTGAGGCAACTTTGATTTAAAAAATAATAGAAACTCATAAGTACAGGTTCCCCATTCCTCAGATACATAACAGCACCCCCTGCCCACCACCCAATTACCAAAAATTTTTCACACTGTCCAGTGGACCCCGCCACCACTTGTCCCCCTACTGCCCCATTCCCTACTGGTCACCTTACTTCTGTTGCTAATGTCCAATGGTTGTTTTTTGTTTCCTTTTGTTTGTTAGTTACTTTGCTCTGTTTCTTTATATCCCACAAAGTTTTTGTTTTCTTTTATCTGTTCCTTTGTTTTGTTACTTCTTCTACTTCTCCTCTTCCTCATTGTCCTCCTCCTCCTCCTTCTTTTTTTTTTCTTCTTCTTGTAACTTTGATTTACAAACTAATTCAAGCCCATAGGGGCAGGTTTACCCTCCATCAAAATCATGAGAACACACCCTGCCCACCACCAAATGACCCAAGTCCTTCATCTCCGTCTACTGGACCCCGCACGAGTTTCTTCCTTCGCCTCCTGCCCCGCTGGTAATGTCAGTTCTATTGTCAATTTCTATTGTCTGTTTCTTTACTTGGATTCTTCACATTTCACATCTGAGGGAGAGCAACTGGTATAAAGAGAGATTTTTAAGTTCGATGCCATCCAAGTTGTTTTCTGCTTCAGTAACATGCAGACTTGGTTTCCGGTCCCTAGACAAACAGGGACATAAAGCGATTATTAGAGAATCAAATAGGAAAGGAGAGCCAGACTAATAACGTGCACCCTTAGGAAGGGAGGGAGCAAAGCTGGCTCCCTGTAACTTGATGAAGGAGTTTGGCTCAAGCAGGAGGATATTTCAGTATCTTCAGCCTTTAATGGGCCACAGCTGTTGTCGATTGTAATCTGCTTTCTCTCTGCTTTGTCTAAACCCGAGTCCTCCTTGGCGACGTTAGACCCATGTTTGGCTCTTTCTGGCCTGACAGAACACCGGCGTTTCTGCCATGACCTCTGCCTACTTCTCTGGCTTTGTCAACCACCTTCAGACCCTGACACTTGGCCACCGTGGGTGTGAGGTAGGCCCATAGCCTCACCACTCTGCTGTCCTCCTAGGCCTCCTGGAGCCTCAGCAACTGCTGGACTCTTTGACAGAGAAATACCTGGGTAAGCTCAAAGTGAATGCCTTCCTCACTGACCACAGTGGATCACTAGGTTTACTTCGAGGCAGCCATTGCCAAGATGGGCAATCTGAGAAGTAGCAATGATTTTTCAAGTCTTGATTGACGAAGGTAGAAATCTCTCTTCCTACTAGCTTTCTAGGTTTTAAACCCAAAGAGGAAATTAAGACATACCCTATGAGCACTCCATCCTCCTCTCTTTGTATTCACCTCCTTCCCCTAAATCCTTCCAGTAGAAGGAGCTTTCCTTGGTCACCTGACATTGTAAGCACTTTGACACAGGGAGCATCAGGCCTCATGTTCCGGCTATCAAAAGCACAAAGGGTGACTTTTGGATACAATGAAGACCTCTGAATTACCCACTATGGACTCTTGAGATAATAATGGATGCATGATTAAAAGCTACAGCACACCCTCATTCTCTCCCCATCAACTCTGCTTCCATTGTCTGTCTCAAGAGGGTAAGGACGCTGTATGTGCCACCCCAAGGCTTAATAATAGCATCTCCTCAGAGGTGAGCAAACTCAATAAAACATGATTCAAGGGTGAAATTCAAATGCAGGGCTTTAACATTTGCAAACCATATTTTTAAAGAGGTTGCAGTCTAACCCTTCCCTCCAGGCCTCTTTTATGTTGAAGATGAGCACATAATTGTATTAGGAGCGTATTTCTCCTCTGGAAGTTGGTTCACATTATAACCAAACCGAGTCACTCACCTTCAACAGCAGGTGTCAGGCACCTATGCTTGGCTCTCTCTGTGTGCTCTGGGTCAATGGAGTTCTGATCCATGGTCTTATGGCAAGATGTCAGCCATTTTCAGCTTGCAGCAAGTGATCTTTCATGCAGAAAGTCTGCTTACAACAAAAATATGGGTTTGGGAAAATGATCAGCATTTGGGAAACATAATCCGTGGTCCTTGTTTTGCTAATCTTGATCTCTCTAGGAATGTGACATGACTCACTTCAAATCCCTTTGGACTTTTTTTTCCTCATTTGATAAAATATTCTCTTTGGAGTCCATCCTCAGTCTTTGTATCTTTACTAAAAACACTTGGTCAACATTCTTCAAGTAGAATGTTATGAAATGCTGCCCCCTGGTGTTTTCGCAAAGTTCATCTACCCAAGTTGTAAAATTTTAATTGTTTTTTATTTATTAAAATTTCTTTGGATTAGTTTCATTTTTTATTACTTTTTTATTGATGCAACATTGCATCACGATAGTGTACAATATTCAGATGAGCATCATTGTAAATCAGCGTCTGTATGTAAGACATTATGTTTACCTCCAAAATGTATATATTATATTAAGTTTGTCACCATGTAAGGAACCCCTTTTACCCGACATACTCATCTCCATTTCCCTTTCCCTTCTGGTAATCAGCAACTTGATTTTATAACGACTTTTAAAAATGTATTTTATTTGTCCATCTGTTTGATTTTTTAATGTACCACTTATGAGTGAAATCATGCAGTATTTGTCTTTCCTTCTGACTTATTTCATTAATCATAATACCCTCGAGGTCCATGCCAGGATTTCATCTTTTTTTAATAACTAAGTGGTATTCCATCGTGTATATGTGTCACGTCTTTTTTTATCTACTTATCTGTTAATGAGCTTGTTTCTACTTGATTTTGCCAATAATGCTGAAAAAAACATGGGGGTACATTTATCTCTGCAGATGATGAATTTTGTATTCTTCAGGCAAATATCCAGAAATGGGCTCACTGGATTTTATGGAATTTCTCTTTTTATTTTTTTGAGGAATTCACATATTGCTTCCCTTAATGGCTATGTATCTTCCTACCAACAGTGTACAAGGATTCCCTTTTCTCCACAACTTCTTCAACACTTATTATTTCTTTTATTTTGGATAATAGCTTTTTTCACAGGTCAGAGGTAATAATAGGTCACTGTCGTTTTGATTTGCATTTCCCTAGTGATAAGAGATATTGAACATCTTCCCACGTGCCTATTGGTCATCTGCCTGTCTTCTTTGGAGAAGTGTTTATTCAGATCCTCTGCCTTTATTATTATTATTTTCTAGTAGAGTCGTTTGCCTTTTTTGTTATGGAGGTGTATGAGTTCTTTATATAGTTTTAATATTAACCCCTTATCAGATGTATGATTTGCAAATATCTTCTGTTTAGTTGGATGCCTCTTTGTTTTTATGCTCATTTATTTTGCTGTGCCTTTTAGTTTGAAGTGGTCCCACTTATTTTGACCTTTATTTCCCACACCATTGGAGTTGAGTTCCCAAAGTCGTTTCTAAGGCCAAAGTGTATTTCCTGTTTTCTTCAAGTCTTATATGTCTTTCATCTACTTTGAATTACTTTTTGCATGTGGTGTTAGAGAGTGGTCTAGTTTCATTCATTTGCATGTGGCTGTCCAGTTCTCCCAACACCGTTTACTGAAGACACTTTCCTTCTTTCATTTCATATTCATTAAAATTAATTCTTAGCGTACCCTGGTGGCCTAGTAGATAAGGCCACAGGACACAGTCCACATGCATCCCAAGGACATGGGTTCAAGATCTGGAGCCAGAGGAGGGGGGAGGGGAGAGCAACCAAGATGAACAACTAAATAAAATAAATGCTTCTTCCTCTTCACTCTTCCTGCCTGCCTGCTTACTCGCCTTCATTCCTGCCACATCTTTCTTTTCAAATCAAAATCGAATTCTTAATTTTGAATAAATTGATTCATTATGCTCGCAATTTTGGACCAAATAGTCTCAATTCCTGGTTTTAGAAGATTCCCTTCTAAAGTCAACCCCATTCCATTGAACTCCATCCCTACATTTAGATTCACACAGGTGAATGATCCATGCGTCACCTGGGGATCCCTTATCCTTAGGGAATTGTATAACATGGCTCAGACACAAGTTTCAGTGCCAAGGAGCACTTAAGGACTTTAATATATTTCCATTACTCAGTTCCCTTAGTGAGATTCAGGCAAATCATATGTACAATAAATATCTTAATACAGATATACATACAGAAAAATATGCAAACTTTAAGTGTAAACTCAGTAAATTATGAAAAGTAAATCAAACTCTATAACCAATACCCATGTCAGGAAAAGCATATACAAAGCCTTAGAAGTATCCTTAGGTCCTCTTGCTAATCACCCCTCTATTCTTACTCTCCAAGGAGAGCTATTCTCTTGACTTGCTTCTCTTTTCTAATAGCAACATTTATTATTTCTTTAGTTCACAATGCTAGACTCTAATTAGGATATTGAAATTGCATCTCAGTTCACATCACACCCACGACTAGAATTGCAGTACCTCTTGCTGCCTCCTTTTCCCCTCATACCTCTCCTCCAATAACCAGTCTCTCGATTTCTAATGCCATAGATTTCTGACCTGAGGGTGAAGAAGCTACTCCATATCTTAATCTGGACCGATTGCATAGGGAATTCCATGTAGGTATATTGTACATGTATGCTGAGTTCTAAACTTAAGACTGATGCATTTTGATGCATGCCGAGTACACCTCAAAAATGGATTCCAGGCATGCCCTGGTGGCTCAGATGCTAAACCTGCAGCTGGGGCTTACGCCATGTAAAACTCAAGGACTCGGGTGTACAATCCAGGGCCAGGGAAACAACCAAAGCAAATAAATACAAGTTCTTCCTTCTCCTCTAAGAAATAACGTTAGCGAATGGTCCATTTTCAGGATAGAAATGTCTGGGCTTGAATGCAAAATTACTGCTCGTTAAACTTGCATAAATGCTTACTGATGTGGCAGCCTCCAAGGTCAGGCACCTGGAAACAATACAGAGTCAACTAACAAGCGGGTAGCCCCCACCCCACGCCCCCAGGCAAAATAAGAAAGCTAGAAGGAAGTACATAGACCCTGAGTGTGAGCCAGAAAGCGAGTAGCCTGGAGGAGCTTCCAGCCGAAGAGAAAACAAAGGGAGGTGGGACCAACTGAAGCCCGTGTCCAGACTTGACCCACCTAAAAGGTGTGCATTTCAAACTAGCCAACCAGAAGGAAAATGTTAAAAGGAAATGTTAAAACCTAGGTGACATCTGGGAAAGACTGTACACAGTGAGGAACCAGGGAGGTACCTGTGCTTTAGGAAATGAAACGCTTATTGTAACCGCTTTGGCTGTGCCTGCCTACCAGACACCTGATAGTGAACACCCACCTTAAAGTCTCCCTCTCGCTATACTTCACCTGTCTGAGTCCATTCTTTGCATTTGGATGGGTGAGTTCATATCTCACGTCCTCTTCCTTCCTTCCAAATGAAAGAAGTTCTCCCTTCTCTCCTGGCCTTCCTCTTAAAAAAAGTTCCAACTTTTCTAGTTGTTTCGATGTTAGAACTCACCCAAAATAATCTTGGTCTTCCATAACCACAGTACAATAATCAAAACCTGGAAGTTAAAATTGGTATTACGCTCTGAACTAAAAGGCAGAGGTTAGTCCTATTTCATCAGTTGTTCAACTGTTTCTCCTTTTCTGCCCCAGGGTTCCTGTTAGATTGAGCTGTTGTTTCTCCAGTCTGTAATGGTTCCTGCTGGAAGCAGAACTGTCTCCCTCTTCTTTAGATACACAAATCCAATCACACCTAGAATTTCATGATGTTTAAGCTATTTCCTGGAGACTGGGCCTTAGATCTCTACCATCAAGCTCTGTTTTACTCCTGTAAAGTACCCACTGCCACCAAGGACATGTGGCCCCATCCCAGATTCCATTGCATCTGTCAAAGAGCAACTGTGTCAGGTCAGGCTGACTCTACTCGCCTCTTGGAGGTCTAGTAAATGACACTGTATTTTTGCTGTCACTTCAAAGCTAACTTAATGGTGGCACTGATGTACTGTTTGCTGCCTCACTGCTGACTGTCCTTTGCCGTGTAGAACGCACACCCACCATTTTTGGCCCAAACTTTCAGGAAAAAAAAAATCTTTCATTTTACTTTTTAAATTCGAATTTGCATTTGTTTATATTTAGGGACTCGTTTTTTATATTGTAAGGGAATTTTGGCATTTATTTTTTAACATATTATGGTACAAGAAATTTTGTATAAGAAATCAGTACAAAACATAAGAACAGATACAGCTACAGGAAGCTCTTCTCCCTGTTCCCCCACAGTCGAGGACACTCCCTGTGGGAGGACGTCGAGTGTCCCAATGCGGCTCTGTGGCCAGGCTCTTTAACATATTTGATCACTGTTACGTTAAAGCTGGCAGTGTCTGCATTTTGTAAAAATATTAGCTAGATTGCTAGCTCCCTCGTCAAGTATACGAAGAGAAATGTTGTGCTGTTCACTCTCTGGTCATAAAGTTGTCATCGCCTGTCTCATCAAGTCAGAGTGACAATGTGTCACTCTTTGCTTCATTTCGTTGAATCATTGGCTGAAATTGCTTATGTTGCAGGTTTGTCATAAATTCAACAAGACAGATTGTTATATTCCAGGATATTATTTTGCAGACAGGTATCATTATTGATCTCCAGAGTTACACTTTTGACTCATAAGTAAACATAAATAAAAGAATTAGTAGCATTTATATTGATGCGGAATTAGTACTACCCATGTATAATACTCATTCTTATTTTTCCCTCACAAATTTGGAGAAAAAAGTGCATTATACACAGCAAAACATGTACTTTGATCCAATTCTTTGAAATGTGACAGGGTATAGTGATGTTAAGATGACTTGGACATCATTATTGTAGCCAAAATACATCCAGTTGTGGACGGCAAGGCTAAATAGGTTGGTGGGAAGGACGTACAGGTATGTGTGTGCGAAAGAGCATGGTGGGTGTCGAGAGGGAGGAGAGTAAAAGAGGAAAGAGTGCTTAGACAAGAAAAAGAGCATGTATTGAAAACATACAATATGTCAGGTACTTTACATGCCTTCTCCCATTTAATCCTCATGACAGCTCCTCCTTGCTTGGTATTTTACTATCCATTCTAGTAATGAGTCACTTGAAGGAGACTAAATAATTTGCTTAAAGTCTGACTCTTCTAAAGAGTATCATAATTTAATACTGAAGATATATATGTATAGATTTCTCATTATTATTAATCCTTCTTCCTCTAGTGCACATCTTGAACCCAGGTCCTTGGACTTTCCATGGCTGTCTTAGTGCCCGAGCCACCAGAGTGCCCCAGTGGTGGTAGAATCTTAACACTGATGTCAGGGTCTATTTCCTTAAGACCTAGTCTAATACAAGAGATTTACTTAATAATAATAGCTCATGTCTCAAAATAAACTTAAGTTGTGCCAGATACTGTGCCAAGCATGATCTCTGGTTTATTTTAGATAAATCTGGCAATAACCCTGTTAGATGACATTCAGAGACGTTGCATGACTTTCTTAAGATCACACAGCAAGTGGGATGCTTTATTTTGGGAACATAGATGCTGCTATTCTGAACTACTTTATACAGAGATCTTAGATAAAGATCTTGCCTCGCCCCTAACTCCACACATCCTAATGACAAGACATGCGATGCTTATAAAAGCCACAAAATAAGAATTCTACATAAACAGGTAAAGACAGAATATTTAGTCATGAAATGTTGGAAAGGTTTTTCTGAATGAGAAGCTTTTTAAACTGTAGACAAACAGAACCAACTTTCTTGCCTTTTTTTGTAGTGATAGTGTATGTAGTATTGAGCAAAGTGAATTTTGTGTGGAAAAGAAACTCATGAAAATTTCATAAAATATATTTGTCTGAAGCAGCTCATGTAAATGATGTAGGTAGGTTTCAATCCATTATTGTGTTGTGAGTTATACTGAGTGGGTTGAAACTAGCATCAAAAAAAAAAAAAAAAAGACAGACTAGAAATGATCTATTTGTACATAGTAATTTTTTTTTAAAGGAAAGGTTTAGGCAGGAAGAGAGAGGAGGAAAAAGCAGTTTTTTATTATTGAGCTGTTCACATGGATTGTTCTCCCTGGCCCCAGATCCTGAACCCAGGACCTTGGAATGTATGTGGGACTGCTCGCAGGGTGTATTAGACCACTAGGCCACCAGGGCACAATTAAACCTGTTTTGAAGGGAAAGGTGCAGACAGAAATGAAGGTGAGCAGGCAGGCAGGCAGAAGGAAAGAGGAGGAAGGAAAATTTTTATTTTTATTTAGTTGCTTATCGTGGCAGTTCTCCAAACTCTGGGTCTCAAACCTGGGTCCTTGGAATGTATGTGAACTTGTCCAGTGGCCTTATCCACTAAGCCGTCCGGCCACACCAAAACCTACATGTTTTGTAAAGCTTTTCTTCGTAGATGTGAGCTAGAGCATATGTGTGCATAATAGATTGTGAGGTAAACTCTCTTAATGTGGCAAAGCAGTTTAAAAAAAAAAATACCGATATATTTGATAACAGTATTTCATGGTTTAAAAAGCAAAACAAAACTTTTTTGGGGGGGTGGGGTGGGGTGGGGGGAGTCTGAAACTTATAAGTTCAAGACTTTCCCAACTGTAATTTTTGTAACAATCTATGTCTAGGGGAGCCCTGGTGGCTCAGACACTAAGCCTGGGCTGGGGCAGAGACCATGCAAAGGCCAAGGACTCACGTTGTCACCTAGGGTCTGGCTGAACAACCGAAAATAAATTGAAAAAGCAAATCAATGAAAGCACTTCCCCCTCTCCCTTTTAAAGGAATCTAAGTCTAATCTACTTCTCTTGCTGTTCACCCAGAAAGAAACCCAGGTCTCTTACTGCTTACAGAACGGCACTGACATTCACTTCTGGAGGCTCTGCTCCGAGCACGCTTCCACACGTGATCGACTGCACCCCGTGGAGCTGTGCACCTGGTCCTTGAATACAATCCATCAGATCATGTGTTCACTCTCTCTCTACCTAGAAGAACCTTAAGATTGTTATTAACCAGGGCTAATATATGATTCCATGTCTGACACGTGTTTGCTTTAGAAAAAATGTATTTCAGAATCATCTCTTTCCAGGTGGTTCATAACTGAGACTTGACATGCTTTAGGGAAATTCTTAGAAAGGACAAGTCCAGGAGGTCACCTAGTTGTGGTGAAATGGAAAGTGATGAAATGCTGAAGGAATTTGAACTCCCTTTTGGCAAGTACCCTCCATTTTTTTCCAGGCTCAATGCCCAGCATAGATCCATTCTTCCTCTTGCAGGTGTCAACATGACACAGTGGGAGTCATTCCATGACAAAAGTGCATCAGTACAGACAGTCTAAAGATGCGGCAGAAACTCATTGTCCTCATGTCTCCCCAACCTTCTTCTTTGCAACTGGATTCCTCTTCCCTAAAATTTTTACTTCTACTCCTAGAACTGTGAACATTTTAAATCCTTCCAAAGCAGAAAAGGCCCCCACACACATTTAAAAAATAAAAATAACCTCTGTGAAAATGATTAAAGCAAGACATAATAATTATAGAGAACTTTAACACTAGAAAGAAATAAAAAGGGAAAAAAAAGGATGCTATTTTCTTACCAGCCATAGAAAGCCATGGTTGTACATCTTGGGAAGTATTCTTCCAGATCCTGTTTTTATGCATTTAGGACACAACTTATTTTACTGTTATGTTATCCTTGTCGCTTAAAATTTCACACGTAGTCATGATCATTCTTTAGGATAGTTCCTGTAAATTCCTGTGTTTCCTGAGTCTCTCAAGTTCAAGGATAGGGTCCCCCACGGGAATTCTTCTAGGAGACGCCCACAAAAAAACTGGGACTCTAACTGACTAACCATCAATGAAAGGGAAATCCACAAATAAACCCATTCTCAGAGGCAGACAGTAAGTTTTTTTCTTTTGCTTTGCTTTTAATTCTTGTAATTGGGTCAATAGGTGAGGAGAGACATTCCGTGAGAAGTTATAGACCTAAGACAGCCCTCGCCAAGGTTTGCGGCCTGGGTTCATACTATCCGTGAGAAACTTCAAGCTAATATATTTTTTTGAATTGGCCACGTATTGATATTGTCCCTAAACATCCAGCAGAATCAACATCAGTCCTTTCTGGAGGAACTCACTTTCAACACCAGCCTCAAATAATTCTACAGATAGAGTTTACACTGTCCAAAAAAAAAAAAAAAATCACAAAACACATAAGGAAAAAGGAGACCAGGAGCAACAGCCAGTGTATAAAAAAACAAATGGAAAATAGAATTAGAACAGCAATGACATTAGATAGTGAAATTAGCAAACTCACCACAAGTTAGGTTCACATGGTTTGAATGGCACGTTGTGGCTCAGGCAGCTGAGATGGCTGGGGTGTGGACCACGTGAAACCCAAGGACCTGGCTTGCAGCCCAGGGCAAAGGGGGAGGTCAAAACAAAGAAAGGAAGAAAATGCTTCTTCCTCCTCTTCCTTCTTTCCTCCTTCCTCTTCCTCCCTCCCTCTACTTGGCAAATAATCAAAACACATAAAGCCAAAAATGCTCCCCTAAAAAAAAATATAAAATGTTCCTCACATATCTGAAAAGAACTTAACATCCCTCATAATTAAATTCCAATGAAAATTAAAAACATCATTACTTTACTATCAAAGTGGCAAAAATGAATAAGTACGATGACATAATCTGTTGGCAAAACTATAGGGTAACTAGTGTTTTCATAAATTGCTGATGGGTGTAAAGATGATGTAATCTCTACAGAGTGAAATCTGACAGAATCTAACAAACCTAACCATATGTGTTTAACTTTTCAACCAGTAACACGGGTTCTAAAAATGTACACTTCCAACAATACAAGATAAATGTACACCATTAGTTAATAAGGCAATATTTGTATCACTAAATACTGAAAACAACTCAAATGCTCATATATAGAAAATCAATTGCATGAATTATGCTACATTCATTGTAATAGAATACAGTGCATCTTTTAAAAAATAAGGAAGACTTCTCTGAACTGACATGGAATGATTTCAAGGCTATGCTTTTAATTAAAATGAGTAAAATACAAAAGAGTTAACGTTTAATAGTGCTCCCTTTTATATATGAGAGAAGGACATAACAATGGGGAAGCAGGGGACGTGCACACACACATATGCACGCATGTGTGTATATTTCTGCTTCCTTATTTTTTGTTTGCAAAAACAGAAACAAAACAGCACAAAAAGAATAGCAAGATGATGCACCCTGGTGGCTTAGTAGTTCACCAGACATAGTCCACATACATCCCAAGGCCCAGGTTCAAGGCCCAGGGAAACAGCTAAGATGAACAACTACATAATGTACATAAAGTGCTTCCTCCTCCTCTCTCTTCCTATCTGCCTGCCTACTCACCTCATTCCTGTCTGCACCTTTTCTTAAAAAAAAAGGGGGGGATAATAAGAAATTGTTTATCCACAGATGTAAATTGGAATAAGAAATAGGGAAGTGTGTGACTTCCCAAATATACTTTTTATGCTAGTTTTGACTATTTCATTACTTAGTATTTTGCATAATCAGTCACAAAATTAAATCAATATGGTGAGTATAGATTCTAAAATTTAATACAAATAGAAACCAATGATCTTCACTATATCTCCAAGAAAATACATCCAAACCCAGAGGGGAAATCAAAACAATCCAAATAAATTCCCATACCTCTGTTCCCTGACTATATATCACTTACATAAAGAAAAAAAAACTGCCATATTAAGAAATCTTGAATTCTACTTAGCAGGTTATTGGTGGTGGTATGGTATGGTGATTCTGAAACTATCTGTGTGTATTGTGTGATCGAGCAGAAGAGGGAACACACTGACATTATGGAGAGCTGAGTTCCTTACCAGGGAGGGGCTGCAAATCAACATGGGGAAGCAGGAAAGAACTCTGGAGAGTGAACTGGAGATTGCCCAGAAGTGATGACTTCTGAAAGTACCAGAGCTTAGTCTCTAGCTTCCTATCCCCAGTAAAAGGAACCAGCTTGGAAAAATAGCAGATTCCAGGATTGAAAAGAAAGATAATATATGAGAAAACCAGAACATTTGGTCCCAGAAAGTAAGGAACTACTCAAAACTGAAGAGGTCATGTCTAAAGAACAGAGAGCCAGTTGGAAGTGGTTCTACTGGTCAACCCTGGGGTAATTTGAGAGGCAAAATAAATAACAGAAATAGATTATAATCATTGAATACAAATACAAACCTATAGCTCTAGCTGTTAATCATTCAACAAAGGAAAAGAGTGCCTTGCTGTAACATACCAACTAATGGATGTAGAAGGACTGATAGGAATTCCTTTTTTTGCATCCATTATAGCAATAATTGATTCAGGTAAGAACCATCACTGGGTGCTGAAACTATTAGGTGAATTTGCTGCGAAACAAGATAAACACAGAGTAGTCAGTTATGGTATTGGCTACTGCAAAGTAGTGGGAAATATAGGAACAACTGGCTGGGAACATAGGTTAGTCATTTGGGTCTAAGAGCATGGATCTGACTCTACTTAAAGCTTTGTGACCTTGGACAAATTACTTAACCTTTCAAAATTCTGTTCCCTCATGTGTAAAACAGGTATAAGAAAACATAACATGTTTATGAAACTTAAATGCTACTATTTGTAAAGTTCCAAAAGATGCTCAACACACACAAACACTGTAAGCATGTTCAGTGAATGAATTTGAAGGTATAATCACAAAATACAATGAACAGTACCCCTTCTAAATGGGCCCCCCCAGATTAAAGACTGAAACAAAGAAAATTATTTTAGAAAATAAATAAGAAAGTCTATTTTATTTCTTTAACAAGATGTAAGCAGTATAAGCCATCAAGGACAATATTAATAAAACAGTTTATGTAAAAATTAAGAGTTTAAAAAATGTTTGAAACAGCCCGAAGAGCAGTTCTGGTTTACCTCTCATCCCAGACCTCTCAGCACTCGGAGCCATTCAGGCTTGGCCAGAAACCGGGGAATTATCCTGCTATCTCAGTCCTTTTTGAACTCTGTAGTCCTATTTGTCACCAGGTTCTTCCAGGATCTCCATTCTTGCTTACTCTACTGGCCTTCTGCATCGAGGTCAAGATGATGTTTCTGAAATGTTAATCCACACAGATAGCCCTCAATTTTGTATCCTTAAATAGCTTCCATTGTTGTCAGTATAGAGTCAAACATTCTTAATGTGGCCGAAAAGATCTGGCATAGCAAACTCATACACAACTTCCAAAATTTCACCAACTCGTGTCATACCATTTTCCCCTACATTGACATCAGTCTTCAGTTTCTTTGAGTGCTTCTTGAAACCCCAATTCTCACTCCTCTTTCAGCTTTCTCTGAGTACAGGCTCTCTTTCTCCCTGTCTGGAGGTATTCTTTCCTTTACTCATCATTAGCTAACTCCTACCTATACTTCAGATCTCAAGCAACACACCTGCATTAGCAAAAGCCTTTCTGACTCTCTAGAATCAGGTCAAATTCTCCCTTGGGTGGCATTCATGTCAGTTCTTCCATAACCTTGATAAGTTCTTCTTTAACCATCTATAATCTTTAGTTGCAATTGTACATTAATGTAAGTCTTTCCTGACTAGACTTTAATCTCCATGAGATTAGAGACAGGTCATACTTAACATCTTACCAGGTTGCTCCTCATCCTGAACTGGTAGGTTTGAGAAGATAAGGGATGGCTTTTTAAAGGCTCACCTACAAGTATCAGTAACAACTTCTAGCTCTGGGCACTGTCTTCCAGAATGTGATATAGACTCTACATCAGTCCAGTAGCATGTGGTGCTCTTTCTCATTGTCTCATAACCAGGATTCTTGGGTCTGGGAATTAAGGTGTGGTAATAAGGGAGCTCCTTGCTCTATTACTCCCCCCTGATCCACTAGCAAGGCTTTTGCACGCTGTCCCCAGGATGTTAGAATCTTCTGATCTAGAAATCTTCATTCTAAAAGAAGAAATGCTTCCATTAAGGAACACACAGTGACTTCACAGAATTAGAAGTTAAAATTGGTGGTCGGGTGCTAAGCTAGTAGCTGGGGCATAGATATATAAAGACCAAGGACCCACTTTCACAATTTGGTGCTAGGGGGAAAGACAATAGGTAAATAAATAAATAAATAAATTGTGTTTCTTTCTCTTCTCTATCTCCAAAAAAGTTTCTTCCTCCTCAAACATCCTTCCTCCCTTAAAAAAAAAAAAAAAAAAAAGCTGGTAAATTTGTACCTCTCATGTCAGTGAATCTATAAATAAAAAAGGGGGTTCCCTATACTGACTGGGGTCATCCATCCTAGCAGTCATGGGAAATAAAAGGGAGAAAGCTGGAATACATCGGAATGCAGGAGGTCCCCTGGGGAGGTGAGGACTCAACATTTCTGTGCCCTGTGACTGAAGTCAGTGGGAAACTCTAGCAAGACAAGTCAGGTAGGACTGCTCATGGTTTGGTCCCTTCAGGATTGCAGTTTTGGGTGCCCTCTCCAAGCAAAGATCCTCTTGGCTTTGTGAAGTGGCCATTTGGTTGCATGGAACTACATTTCCCAGAATTCTCTTGCCTGGGGCTGTGAGTGGACCAAAGGAGAGATTCTGGTAACTTCCTGGAAGACAAGAGTGAAGTAGCAGTCATTTCGTAGCGTCCTTGTTTTCCTTCTACATGTGGGTCACCTTCTTGGCCTGAAGTGGTGACTAATCCAGAAACTGTTCCCTGGATTTATTCCCGGATCATCCACATGTCTAAAGCTAGAGGCAATAAGAACTGACATGGGTTCCAGCTTCTCCCTCCTCTCCTCCATCTTACATAGCAAAAACGTTTGTGGATTTTTGTTGTTGTTGTTTTTAAGGAAAGGGCCAGGCAGGATTGAAGGCAAAAAGCCGGCAGGCAGGCAGAGAGAGGAGGAAAAAGCATCTTTATTTCTATTTAGTTGTTCACACTGGTTGTTTCTCTCCAGACCTGGGACTGAAACCCAGGAGTATGTGGCCTGCACTCCTTTGGAGCCGACTGACCTAACCCCTGCTCCACCACCATGCACTGTGTGTTTTGCTTTAACAAAGATTTTTTAAAAGGGAACTACTTTTAGGGACACCAGATTTATCCCAATTTCACAGCCTCACCCACAGAATTTTTACTTCCTCTAGACGTGGTTAGGTTTAAGTACTAAATAGAATAGCTGAAAGTTCTTGCAAGTGTTAGCCATGAATGTAAATCGTACCCCATCCGTAAATCAGCCACGCTACGTGGACTTATTTCCACGATGGATGGCCACATTTATGTTGATCATTGATTTGAAACCTCTTAGATGAAAATTCACTTTGTCCTGTGCAGTCGGGAAAGATTTTCAAGTCGTGTTCAAGTCTGTCATCACAGGCAGTCATAAATCACTTCATTATCACAAGCGCTGACAGAGCAGTCTTGGCAAGTTCAATTCACGGGAGGTTTGGAATGAACTGAAGTTTCGTCGGTATTTCTCCTCTGGCTTAACATTGGGTCCTGTGCTGGAGACCACTAGGCAAGGAGTATAACTAACCCTTTACGGTCCTGGGTCCTGCTCTGGTGTCTCAAGGAGCATACTTGCGGCTGTTTGAGAAATCATGCCAATTAATTATGCAGCAAGTTGAGCGCCATCTTGAAGAGGTAGTGCTTCCTGGGATTTTGCAATGGGCTGCAATTTCTTGTTTAATTTCTTCATGCCTCCGTTTCTTTTCCTAAGCAGATGAGATTCTGTTCTTCTGCCCACAAGTTTATGGCTTATGGCGAGGATCATGTGCAATGGTTTATTTCAGGAAGCTTGGGGATAGCAAACTGGTTATCCCATAATATTTTTTCCTAGTATCACTTTCAGAAACATTTTCAGATAAAGACAGCTAATGTGAGGCAGATCTGGATGCTTGAGTGATGGTCTAGCAGTTAAAGCTCCTCTATTTAGAGTCGGCTTTTGCAGGCAAAGTACATCCAAAGTCTTTGCTGGGCTTTGTTCTTTCTGGATCCAGTCATCTCTCTGATGTCAACCCTCAGATGTGCTCATCTTGCTCAGTTCTCTAATGTGTCAGAGCCTTATAACTCCTCTATGCTCAAAGACTTAGCCATTTCCTTCAGTTATTTTCATGATTGGCTTCCCACCTTCATTCAAAGCTGTCTCCCCAGATTCATCCCCGGCTCCCCATCTTCAAAGAGCAGATGTTTTCCATTTCCACCCCTTGTCTTTTTTTTTTCAGCACTTACCCATGACATTATTTTATCTTTTTATGTCTGTACTTTTTGCCTATCTCTACCACGAATAGGTTCCAAGAAGGAGGATCTTCTTTTCTTTACTGTGGGTCCCCAGGACTTACACCACTGTCTGGCAGGTCACTGATAGCAATGCAGCGTATGATTATAGACGTTTGTAACTCTGTAGTCACTTGAGCCTAGAAGCAAACATTTTAAAGTTATTAGAATACCATTAGATTCACACACCCACACTGCTCATAAATCTGTATTTTTGATTGAGACGAGTATATATTACAAGTTGGTTGAAAATGTATCTATTCCTTATTATTTCCAGAACATTCATTTATTATTGTCAGAACATTTTGTGCAAATAGTTATATACAGGTAGCCTCTGCTTTTCATGAGGGCAAAGCCTGAAGATAAACAGAAATAAGGTGATTGGTGGTTTATCCTCTTCCTTTCTCCCTAACTTCCTCCCGCCCTTCTTCTCTTACTTTTTTCTTTTTGCTCATTCAGCAAACATGGTAGATTTGTTTATAGTACATGTCAGGCCTGGCGCTAGGTGTTATTTATTTATTTATCTATTTTTATGTTTATTTTTTTAAGAAAAGGTTCAGGCAGGAATGAAGGCAAGTAGGCCGACAGGCAGGAAGAGAGGAGGAAGAGTTTTATTTTATTTTTATTTAATTGTTCAGATTGGTTGTTTCCCTTTGAACCTGGGACTTAATCCCAGGGATATGTGGCTTGAATTCCTTCAGGGGCCATTGACCCAACTGCTGTTCCACTAAGGTCCCGCCTGTGCTAGATGTTAAGGACAAATACAGCAGTCACTGACCATGAGAAAAACATAATCTGGACGATGAAGGAGCAGTGCACTGCCAATGGACCTCAGCTGCTGGCTGGCTTTCATCGGCTCCTCAACTCTGAGGAAAGTGGGTGCCATTTGTCTGCTGGCTGATGATGGATTTTTCAGAAGAGATGAAGGTTTTCTATTAGAGTATAGAGAAGTCTGAGAGCAAACTTTTTATCAGTTAATTAGTATTTCAAAGGGCATTAATAGGAAGAGATACCAACACAAGCCACAACTCACTTGGATGACAGCTAAAAGGAATTTCGCAAGGCACTCTGAAAAAGCATAACAAACACAACTTCCCCGCACCATAGAGTCCAGTGATAATCTCTGCCTCTTGCTTTCTCTGCTTCTTTGTTATCTTCAAGCTGCCTGCCAGAGGGGAGGCTTCAGTGGTCTTCTCTCTGGGTCTCTATCTCCTGTCCTGCATTTCCTCATCTTCACTTTGTTTCAGGGAAAATCTAAAATGTCATTAGAGGAGGACTTTGGGTCCTCATATTCTTCCAAAGCTGATTCCTGAAATGTTGCCTTAGGACTTCTTTTCCTTTGGTTTAAAGTTTTGTTTCCATTAAGAATATTTTAAATTATTTTTGAGTCTTGATGGGTCAATGTGTGTCTATCCGCCTGTCTGTCTGTCTGTCTACATACATATGTATGTGTATACATACACACACACATGCAAAAAATCTGGAGTTTCTTTCAGAAGTCACAGCAAAGACCTAAGTCTAGCCGTGGTGGGACCATGGATGTTGCTACATACGGGACCCACAGAGTGAAGATCAGGGAGTAATCAGTAGTTGTAACTTTAGGTTTAACATACCATGTATTTTTTTGTTCTTTTCAAGGAAAGTTACAGGCAAGAAAGGAGGTGAGTAGAGACAGTCAGTCAGGAAGAGAGAGGAGGAAGAAGCACTCTTTTTATTTTCCTCCAGCTGTTCATCTTGGTTGTTCCCACCAGTCCTGGGACACACACTCAGGGTCTGGAGATGTATGTGGACCCTGCGCAGACTTCACTCCACCAGGGCGCGCCTGTATGCTCTTCCCTGCTCTTCCATGGCCTGTCTCATCTACTAGGTGACAGACACCATGATCATGGCTTTCTGACTTTTCAGTTCTCTTCAGAAGGAAAAGAACGGGCAACCCAATTTTAAGTTGTTTAACATAACATTTATAAGCAGGTAGATTAGCACAGTGTTAAGGTGGTTAACTTTGGTGACAGGGAGACTTAGGTTTGAGTTCCATCTCTTCCCCTTACACTGTGGCGACCTCTTTCGACCTCAGCTCCCACTTGGGAAAGTGGGGAACTTACTATCACCACCTCAGGGACCTTTGGAGATACTTCTTGGCTGAGACAGCAGCTGTACAGACATATGTAACACTCTCCTGCCCCCACATCTCTGAAATCATAGGATGAAGCAACAAAGGAGAAGAGATGATTGTAACCAATTTTGGAAGCTGGAAAATAAATGGATTGGAGGAAATCGACATTGCAGCCTAAAGAAAGAAGCTGGAGAATAAAGAGGGTAGGCAGAGGATATTTGAGATATGAAGTCGCTTGCTCTCTTCCTCAGCTCTACCCTCCTGCATCCTGGGGGAGCTGGTTCTGGGGGCTTATTCTCTGGAGATGGCAGACTATGGGCCTGGGGCCTGGCAGTGAGACTTCTTAGTATAGGGGACAGGCCCAGTGGACTGAGATTGAGAACCATATTCATATAGAACAAGGGTACTTAATCACCTGAACTCCCCTTTGTTCAGAAGTCACAACATTGGCTGCTAGATGTCACCCTCTAGGAGGGAGATTGGAAGAGAGCAATTTGAAGAATCTGCCAGGCCAAGAGGAAAGAATAATGACACTGAACCCCAAGAGTTCCTCCGTCAGTGGCCCACTGAGGTCACTCAATACTGTGGTGCAAAGCCAAAAGCCCGACTCATACTCATAGTTTCCAATCCACTGTTTGATCTTTCACTCTGTTTATGTTCCTTTTCCTTTGATTCCTTAGGTCTTAAAAATGAAAACCTTCAGGAAAGTTGCAAGAGTAATACAAAGGATATCAAGATACTCTTCACATAAATGCATCAGTGGGTAGCAATTTTACATTTGTTCTCTCTCTCTCTCATATATGCTCATGTGCACCCCCCACCCTTTGTTCCCCCAAACTAAAGGGCACCTTCTCACACTTACTAATGAGCAAGCTATCAAGGAATAGAAGAGATTTACAAAAAGCCTCTAACATGAAGAATGTGAGGACTGAGCCAAAGTTCTAAAGAGACACCCACCCGGAGAAGGAGGAATGTTTGAGTTAAAATTGTGTCTGATATAAGTGGTAATATGAGGCAGTATCTTGAGATATTATTGAAAGTAATTGGAAAGATTAGTTAGAAGCAAAAAAGAGAATGAAATAAGTGAAAAAAGCAAGATAAGTATTAAGTTCAGAAAAAATTAAAGGTAGGAAGGGAAATAATTATAATACATTATGATGCTTTTATATGAATACATCTGCATAGCATATGAATGGAAACACTGAATATGGATTTAACCAAAACTCTGATTTGTTTATGTTGGGGAGAGAAAAGAAGAGGGGATGGTCGTATAAAAGAACTACACATCTTATTGCTGTAAGGTATATACCTTATACCTTATGTGGTATATTGGTATGTCTTATTGACATAGGAAATGTCAACAAATATGTTTGAAATTTGTCAGTAAACACCAGCAGAATGTGTATGTTATTTAGGAATATGGAGACTGAAAGTGTCAGCAAAAAACTGGTAACAGAACCAAAAGTGGAAATATTTTTCAGTCATAAAAAGGAGGAAAATGTGTGATTTGTGATGATACAGATGGACCTTGAGGATGTTATGCTGAGTGAATTAGTCAACTAGAAAAAGGCAAATACCTTATGCTCGCAATTAAATGTGAAATCTCAAATAACAAGTAACAAGACAAACCAACAAAAACCACCCAAGCAAACAAGTGGGGTTCAGGAGCTAACACACAGAGAACAGTTTAGTAGCTGCCAGAAACAGGCCTGGTGGGTGGCAGAAATGGGTGAAGGAGGTCAAAAGGTGCCAGCTTCCAGTTACAAAATGAATAAGCCAGCACGCCCTGGGGGAGCAGCGGTTATATCAGTTGCCTCTGAAGGAGCTCAGGCCACATACACCTGGGTTCAAATCCCAGGCCTGGGGGATACAACCAATGTGACCAACTAAATAAAGATAAAAGATGCTTCTTCCTTCTCTCTCTTCCTACTGCCTCCTTGCCTTCATTCCTGCCTGTATCTTTCCTTAAAAAAAAAAAAAAAAAAAAAAAAAAAGCCCCGTGAAAGTTTCTATGAGTACATCTTAAAAGCTCCTCATCATAAGAAAAAGTATTTGTAATCCTGTGTGGTGATGGACATTAACTAGACTTAGTGTGGTGATCATTTTGTTGTATATACAAATATTGAATCATTGTATTGTATACCTGAGACTAATATAATGCTATATGTCAATATTCCTCCATTGTCCAAAATTGACAGGAAAGGCTTCTGGCAAAAAAAAAGATGATTTTTTTTGGCAGTCTTAATTTTATTGAGTACATTATAATACTATAATGACTAAGCAGGTTGAACTATAATGATGTTTAAGTACAGTATCTCAAATTACTGCTTACCAAAAATAAGGAATAGGTAATTTCCTTGCCCATGCAAGGAGAGGTAATTCTCCATTGCCTCCTCCTAAAAGTTGATGAGCTCTGAAGTAGTAATGAGTGGAGGAATATGAATGAAAAACAAACAGAAAACCAGATGATGTATCCAGGGTAACATAGGACCTCTTGACATGAATCAGGTTTTAAACTGAGTAGAGAAAAAAATGAATTTTAAGTAACTTATATTATTAAAAAGTCTATAATTTTCGCTTTAAGAAGTATAACCACTTACTATCATTGGAAAGAGTTTTTGGCTTATTGTCAGAGGGCATTGAATGTAGAAATACCTGCCACTGAGCATCTCTGGGGACTTGGACAGGACACAGAGTTCATTGGACCTGTTTCTTCATTTGTAAAGTGCAGGGGAGCGCACATATGAAATCTCTAAGGCCTGCTCTAGCCCCATTATCCTATGAATAGATGCTTTTGTGCAGCACGCGTTCACTGACAGGACGCTGTCACACATGAAAAACTTGGCTGCCCTTAGAGACCTGACTTTGATCTGGGCCCTGAAGCCGAGAGGATGAGGAATGTCTTAATCACTGCTTCAAGAACATGAAAGGAGGACTCCACTATCACAAAGGAGAGAATGAAAGGATAGGCCTTTAACCTCTGGCATGACTTTTAAAATAGGGTGATTCACTTGAAAATGCTTTATATTTTCACTCAGGGTCTTGAAGGAACACACATCCCCATCACAGAGGTGGAAGGTGTCACTGTAAATCGACACCGTCTGTAACCGACTAAGTGTTCCACTACCAGTCCCCGTCTTCCTTCGCCACAGAGCTGAAAACACTTTCTGAAGTGAAGACGTGGAAGAAGCATAGGAGATACTGACATATTCTTTGGGTGTCAGGGTTTTTCTAGTGGGGAAAACTGGCCAGGGGGTGTGTTTGAATCCTCGTGCTGACTTTACGGGCAGTCCTCTGGGCAAGCTTGGACAGGCTCGCTCATGCCCTTTGTCTCAGCTGAGGGATTGGTAAAATGAAGATGGACTCAGCTGGGTTTCTTTGATTAGCAAGGACAGACCTCAGATTAGGCAAACATGGGGTAGCTCATAGGACGGAGACCAAGGCTTCTGGAAGGACAGGAGCTAAAGATGGTCTGGACTGTGGGCAGGGATGATATGCAAAAGACTGAATGACAGGATGGAAGGGATGCCACACCAGTTGATGGAGAGCGTCTTCGTGCATTGGTCGACTGCAACAGATCACTCACACTGGGTCATTCATAAACATGGAAATGCGGTCCTCACAGCTCTGGGGGCTGCAAGTCGGAGCTCGGGGTGTCTGAGTTGGTTGAGTGCTGTCTTCCAGGAAGAAGGATCTGCGGATCTCTCTGGGACCTCTTTTCTAAGGACCAGTTCTCATGTGTGAAAGCACCACCCTCATAATTAAGCAGCTCCCATAGTCCCCACCTCCTAGTACTATCACCTGGTGGGGGGGTTAGGATTTCAACATTTGTATTCTTTGAGCGGGGCGGGGGGGGGGGGTCCCAAGCATTCAGACTAGAACACAAGGGTAAACTTTTCAGTTGTTGAGTGAAAGGGGAATCTGGGGCAGTGGTCCCAGGAAAGGGGTGGGGAGACAACTTCAGGCTTGTGGGACCACAGGTAGTGGGGTAATTCAATATGTCAACAACCAGTATGGCCCAACTGGGGTGTCCCTGTTAGAGATGTGTCTGGGTACAAGGAGCCGTATTACTCCTTCAGGCCTCGTTGCCTGCATGAATTGAGATAAAAATCCAGCAAACATGTTCTCCCACCCTTGTGTCCCACTGCTTTATACCCATGTTTGAAGGAGAGAGCTTTTAGAACTGCTGGCCACACTTGACCAGAGGCGAACACAACACTGAGAGGCAGGACGCCACGAATGCATCCAACAGAACAGAGGCAGTTTCCCAGGAGGGCAGAGCTCAGTTGTCCAAGGTGAGGTGCAAAGCCTTTAGCAGCCGGTATGACAGGGACACCAATTAACCACAGCCCTTGACTGTAAGGCAGGGTCCCGATTGTTCCCTGCTGTGCTGGGGGTTAGTGCTCTGCTGCCAGCTGTGCTGTTGTGAGATTAGGACTCTGGGAATCCCAAGGGCAGGAGTGGGAGTGTTATCATGGAGACAGAGCAGGAGCAGGGGCTTGGTTGCTACCGGTAGGTCTGAGCTCTTATCAGTGGGTGCCTGCCTGCCTGCTGGGTGAGTATGAATGAAGTCTCTGTTTCCAAAAGAAGAGGACAAGGCTGTTGGACTGAGGAAAAATCATAGCTAGCCATAGCTGAAGTAGAACTGCAAATAACACCTGAAGCTGGAAACCATGGTTGACTGGCGTGCATGAGGAAATCAGTGGTGTTTTTGGTTTCACAAAGCCTGGGAGATGGGGAGGGTGCTATGGGAGTTTGGAGATGCATCCAGTACTGTGTATCTGTAGCACTCATGTTCGCCGACCCCAAATGCAATAGTGCCTCTACTGAGAAGCATTGCAAGGAGCATTTTCCAGAAGGGACTCTGAAGAGAGTATTGTCATAGGCCATGGATAGAAGAGGGATGATTTCAATTTAGATGGTGGAGCTACTATTTATTATTTACTATAGACGAAGTTGATCGGTGCCTCTATCACGTAAATCTGCATGACTATTCCCATAATTAAGCTCCTAATCAGTACAATTATCTGCTACCTTCGTCGCCATGAGGAGTCAGTTCTCTGAAAACTTGCAGGAAGATTTTACGCTCAAACTTGAAGAGGTTTTCCTTGATTCTCTAACCTTCATGAAGCTGTTTTGCTTCTTAGAGCCTAAGAGAAAAAGGGAATGGGTCTGTGTGGAGTCATTTGCAGAAACAATGTCACAGTCACATCCCAAACTCAGGATGACACTCTAGGAAGGGTTATGGAATCCTGTCATCAGTTGCTGTGGGAAGTGAAATTTTTGGACATTTTTTTAAAGCATGGGATATCCCAGGTGCCTTCAGATGTCATTTTCCTGAATTGGGGAGGGGTGAAGGACTAGTAGGGGAGTCTTCTCCTCTTGATTCCCATTCAGTTCCCCGTGCTCCACCAGACTCCAGGGGGGATGACCTTGAGATAAATGGTGAATAAACACTCCATGGAAAGGGCTGAGAATTCATACATAGCTGCAACTAAATAGAAAAATGATTGAAACTAACCATTCAGATTCAATAGTAACTGAAGTATATCTATGGAAAGCAAAATACAAGAAGCAAAAAACTAAAGAGATGAAGAAAGAATGAATTACCATTCTAAAAAATTGCATTTTATGGATTACAGAATCCATAATGGTATATGATTTTCATCCACTAATTATTATGCTTCTTTATTTACTGTATATGAATTTTCATGGACCTATTTCACATTTTAATGTCATCAAGGATTTCTTCATTTCCTATTTCTACAATTCCATCACAGTTACTTCTCCCGCTTTGCCTAAAACCGCGCTAATGTACTACTTCTCAAGGGAATTATAAGAAAAGCTGTTTACATTAGTCTTTCTCATCTTGGGAAAAATGAAGGACATAGAGTGAACTTTATTTGGGAAAGAGGGAGCAGAGTGTGAGGGTGGTAGGCACTTGCGTGGGAAGCAGAGGGAAGTCCATCTAACCAGAGATAGTTGTCTTTCCAGGAATTCTGAATGCAGGGTGGGTGGGAGGTTGGCTTCCCAGTTCCCGCCCTACTCCACTCCCCCAGGCGTAGCCACCAGGTGGCGCTCGCAGCCTTGCAGTCCCGCGTCCGGAGCTCTTGAATTGCTGGTCTCCTAAAAGCAGCGCTGGCTGCTCGACCCCAAGAACTGCATCCAGCGAAGTGTGGATGCAAAACGGCGCCTAGCAGGGGCCGCGCCCTGTGCCGAATCCAGGCCAATTTGGAAAAGGACCCACAGACGCCCGGCGGCGGCCAACGCTGAAGAGGACCCTTTCCATTCCAAGAACCGGACCAGAGGGAAAGTTCAGAGTCAGGGCAACGGGCTGCAGTGGTCTCACAAATTCGGGGAAAGCTGGAAAGCGCCTCACGGGGTTCAGATGGTTAGAACATTGGCAGAACCAACCCTCCCGGACGATTTCAAAAATGCCTGCTTGGATTCTCAGCTGCGCGTGATGGAAGCAGAGCTGGGGACCTTTCAAGAGAATCACTAGCTTATCTTCTCGCCCCCACCAATCTTAAGCGGTGGTGATTTAAAGAAACTCTTTCCAAGTTTTCCAAAGCGAGAAAGTCTTTCCTTACAAAAATAGATGCTGGCTAAATTCGCAGTTTCTGTACCTCCCTCCCCGACGTGTGTGCGCACAGAACTGGCTGGATGGTAAAGAATGCGTCTCGAATTTGTTCGCTGGGTGCAAAATGAATAACCAGGAGGACTTTCAAAGGGGACACTGAGGGTGGCGGCGCAGGGCTGAGGCCCTGGAGACCTGGGCACGCTCTTGGAGCGCCTCCGATCCTTCCCAGCTCCGGGCAGGGCCTCGAAGGCTGGCCTGCATGAAAACTACCCCGGTTGTGATCAGTGCAGAGTCCCTGGCCCAGAATCTCTGAGAATGGAAAGGTCGAAGGAAGCTCCCCAGGAGGCCGCCGACACTCGTCCCTTTAAGCCCACAAAAATGCTCATTTCAACACTCCCAGGTGACTCCTGCACTCCGAAGTTGGAGCAGCACTGCTCTGGCGTTTTGTGGCCTCTACTCAGAAGCTTTTGGCAAAGGAAGGGAGGGGATGGGCGGAAAGGTGCCGGCTAACAGTGGGTAGAACGCAAGGTCAGAGACGCGGGACTGCAAAACTGACCTTGGGAATGGGGGCGTGGGCACAGGACACCTGCGCGCGGGAAGGCTCGGACTTCCCAAAGTGACCTCCGGGTGTAGTTCACACTCTACACCTGGAGGGCTGGTGCACCAGCGCTTCCTCGGGCACTGGACCCCAGACTGAGTGCGCACCTGGGGCGGCACGGCAAGGGGTGGGGCGCGGGGCGGGACGGGGCGGGCGCTTGGAGCATCTCCTTTGGAGGTGGGATTGGGAGAAAGTGGGGGCGTTAGGGACTTAGGCCAGCCTCCCACCTCCCCAACCCCCGCCCCCGCGGCCACCTCCCGCTCTATAATTGGCCGCCGGCGGGCCCTCCTTTCCTCTAATCTGATCCCGGGCGCCCAGCAGGAGGCCCGTGCTGGAGAGGAGGAGGCCGCGCCGGGCGGCCGGGAGTGGGAGCTGGAGAAGGAGAAGGAGAGGGGAAGAGAGAAGCTAATTTAAAAAGGCACACGGCGGGAGGCGAGGAGAGCCTGCTGTCGCCTGGAGCCTACCGGCGGCGGAACCGAACTTCTCTAGGCTCGAGAGGCTCCCAACCTGGCCTGGAGCCTTGCCCCGCACAGGTCAGTTCTAGTCTTTCTCCGCTCTTTTTCGGGTCGGCATTGGAAACGTCTGCTGGTGGGGAAGGGAAAATGGAGACGGCGGGCCACCTGCAGGCTCAACGCAATTCCCGGCACCTTTCCTTGAGCTATGGATGGTCCGGGACTTTTGGGGTGGATGGGACAGTGCTTTCGGAGAGCTTTTCGAGACATGTCTGGGCTGGGAGATTGGAGGCGCTTAGCGATGCGAATATTGAGACTGGAGGCCCCTGGTGTTGCGCCCCGGAGCGTCTCCCCGCGCGCGGCGGGAAGCGAGTTTGCCTTCAAGACTGAAGCGACTCCAGCCTTTCCACGCAGGAGGATCTTAGTAAAGGCGACGATCTGGTGGGAAAGCGATTTAGGGGTGTGTCTTGGAAGGCTGTGTTAAAAAAAAAGAAAGCTCCCTGTTTTTAATTTAAACGGCGTTTGGGGTCTTTTGGGGAGCGTGATCGATGGAGAGCATAGGGGACAAACCTCACCCAGCCACGCCTTGATACAGGACAGAGTAGCGCTGGGGACCAGGCGCTCAGCGCACAGGAGCCACCAGCTACCACGCCCTGAAGATGCTGGTGTAGCGGCTCCTCTGAGTCTTGGTCTCAGGAGACCCAGGTGACTCCCGCGTTTTGCTTGGAAACGTGGACTCAGAGGGTCCCAGCTCTGACCTGCAGCGCTAGGCTAGGATGGCGGAGAGTGCTCTTTGCTCAGACTTTTCAGCTCCTTAACGCCCCCTTTTTATCCCTCGGGACCACGTCCTCGGGTCGCAGCGTCCGGGCGGAGATGCTTCTGGGGCGCGCGGCTTTGGCAGTCAGTGCGCACTAGGAAGCAGGGCGACGACGCAGTAATGGGACCCCTGGAGTGGCCGCCATCTCAGGCAAGGGTCTGGGTCCCGCCTGCAAGTCTAGGACCACAGACACTGGATTGCATTGCGGGGTTCTTGGGTCCTCGATGAGAAGGATGCTCCATGGCCTGCGCGGGCTGCCCTTTCTGCTTCCCACGTTGCACTTGTCCCCAGGGAAGGTGGGCAGAAGCCACATGGAGCTCGGGGTCAGCTCTCCGTGGGACCTGGACACTCCTCCTATCTAGTAAAGGAGCAGTTGCTGCTACCGAGAGCCGGTTCCCCTCGGAGGTTTGGACTCTTCGGGAAGGATTGGAGAGTTCGCTGCTCGGGGCCAGCGGCTGGAAGGGCTATGTCTTTGGTCACCCTTCAGGGAATTTTTTCTGAAACAGAATTTGACTGAAACGTCCCTGTTTTAAAGACCTGGGACTCCTCACCTACAGAACCCAAGAGGCTGTGTGGGATAAACCGGCGCTATTTAAACTCTGCAAACAGGAGAATACTTGGGGGTGGTGAGAAAGGGTGTTCTATTTCTGACGAGGTCTCCTGCAGAGAGAGAACTCACAGGTGAATTTAGAACGAATGGATGAGTCACTGAATGAATGAATGGCTAGCATTTGGATTTTTGATTATTCAAATAAAGCAGCTTGGATACATTTCCTCTGAACTTGGCCCCAGTGGCTTGGCTACTACTATAAGATTGACTTCAGGAGTTTATTTCTTTCAAAAATGGCTTTATTGAGCTATAATTCATATATCACATAAGTGGAACTTTTTTTTTTAATCACTCGGAAACATCTGATCACTCTTTACCTGTTAACCGTAATTCCCTATTTCTTCTCAACCTGTCCAGCCTCTGGCAACCATGAATCTTTCTGTTGACGTTTCGTGTAAGTGGGGGCACTTGATGCCTGTGTGGTCCTTTGTGATGGGATTATTTCACCTAGCAACGTGTTTGTGAGATTTACCCGAGATGGCCAGGATGCGATCTCCCCCCAAATTCCCCATCTCCTCTTCCAACTTCCTGTCTGGGAGGCTCTGACTGGGCCTGAGCCTCCACTGCAGCCTTGACCTCCCGGAGACTGGACTCGCTCCACGCTCCCCGAGGCCGCTGGGGAGTTCCCGCGGAGGACGCCTGAGAACTCACCAGAATTCCTGGAGCAGATTTGGGCCAGTCCCCAAGCTTCAAGACTGATGGGAGGAGCTCCTGGCCCTGATTCTGTTGCTAACCGAGCAGCTGCAGATTTCAGCGAACTTCGAGCCTTCCTTGCCTGTCTTGGTGTTTGTCTCAGTTTTCTGCATCAGCGGGGCTGGTTTTAAGAAGGACTGAGCACAGCGGCGTCATGAGGGGCACGGGCAAGCTCCAGCCCGCCGTCGCCATTGGGGCTCCTTGGGGTGTGTTTGCTTTGGCTCTGAATTACTTCCTCGTGACACCTAGGAAAACACAAAGCTCTCTCGTTCGCTTTCAGTTGACAGTCTCTGCCACTGTGTGACTCTAGAGCTGCTTTGACTGTCATTTTAATCCAAACTCAGTCAAATGACTGCTGTTTTTCTGGGCGATGGAGAGTAACCTAATATTTCTTTAAAAGACAAGGATCTACCTGTATTGCTGCAGGCTGAGGTGGTACCACATCCTGTGAGCACTACTGAGCTCCCAAATGATCTGGGCTGAAGGCAGTTTGCATCGTAGAAGGTCATTGGTAAATGAGACACTAAATGAGGGGTGGGGAAGGGGGCCGAGGGAGGGAAGAAAATTGAAAAGGAAATTGACAGAAACAAACTTCCTCCTTGGAGGATTTGCTCTGATAGTGCTGGCTGTCGGGAAAATAATCCTTCTCTTTCCCTCTTCCTCCTTCTGTAACTAAATAAATTGTGGCAGGGATCCAACTACTTTTCTGTGTACACTAAGCCTTGAGTGAAGTCCTAATCTCAGCGTGTGTGTGTGTGTGTGTGTGTGTGTGTATGTGTGTTTTGCTGGCATTTAAAAAAAAAGTATATTAATTTATTAAGTACCTGTCCTTTTCTCTTACAGAAACACATTTCAGTCTCCAGTTACTTGTGGAAGTAAATATTATTCCTCCTATATTGATAAGATCACTAAGCTTTTGGGATATAAGCTACCTCATCTGAGGGGCACAAAACCAGTCAGTGACAGATACAGGATTAAGAAAAGTCTGTTGTGGTGTGCCCTGGTGACCTAACAGTTTAAATCAGGTACAGTCCTTATATATTCTAAGGACCCTGGTTTAAGTCCTAGGGCTGGGGAAACGACCAAGATGAACAACTAAATAAAATAAAGTGCTTCTTTCTCCTCTCTCTTGCTGCCTGCCTGCCTGCCTATTTGCCCGCACCTTTCCTTTTAAAAAAGAAGAAAGGTCTATTGATGGCGCACCCTGGTGGCCTAGTGGATAAGGTCACTGGCTATAATCCACATACATCCCAAGAACCTAAGTTCGAGACCTGGGGCTGGGGGGAACAACCAAGATGCACAACTAAATAAAATAATGTGCTTCTTCCTCTTCTCCTTTCCTGCCTGCCTCTACTCACCTTCATTCCTGCCTCTACATTTCCTTAAAAAAAAAAAAGTCTATATGGTGTCCCCTGGTGGAGCAGCGGTTAGGTCAATCACCATCAAAGGATGCAGGCCCCTGGGTTCAAGTCCTGGATCTGGGAGGAAACAACCCGTGTGAACAACTAAATAAAACAAAGTGCTTCCTCCTTCCCTCTCTGTCTGCCTACTCACCTTCATTTCTGCCTATACCTTTCCTTAAAAAACAAAAACAAAACAGTCAATTAGATTTGATTCCCTGATCCATTCAGACACTTTCTTAGGTAGCTTCTTTGGTGGGCTGAGGGGAGAGACATGTGACCAGAAATGAATGATATCAGCAGAGATCCTATAAACTAGTAGCTGAAACAGGGGTGAAAGGCAGGCAGACATGGGTGACTCTGAACTTGCTCCTTCTGTCTCTCTCACCCCTCAGACATGCTTCTTAACCTCTCTGAGTCTCAGTTTCCTCATCTAGAAAACAGAAGTAGCAAGAGACACGATGTAGCATTTTCAGGTCTAAGATGAAATAGGCCTGAGTATATAGCCTAGAGGACAAGAGGGGCTTAACTTGTCCCCTACTTCTTTTTCTTCTGTCTGGTCTTTTTTTTTTTTCTCCTGCTTTCCTCTTTCTCTCTTTTTGTCTTTATAGCTCTCCTCTCTCCTCCCTCATTTTAAGGGATTGTGACTGGAAAGCCTATGGGATGTTCTAAAAACTGAGTGTCCATTTAAGTCAGAATTTAGAGCCTAAATCTCCCATTCCTTCAAGGTAATCATTTGTCAGTGTTCTCCATGAACTTTTCTACCAGTAGGACTTTGTTGGAACTCCCCTGGCAGGTGTCTTTAACTTTGAATTTTATGGAGCAGCATTTGGTCATCTCCCAGAAATTCCATGGGTTGTTTTTCAAAGTGATCCAGAGGGTAACTAGACTTTGCTGAGTCTACCCAAGTGTCTTAGTATATGTCTATAACTAGAGGATTCAGGGGACCCTTTACTGGATCACGATGTTCCTGATGGCTATCCATCTGCTTTTGCAAAGGAACCTACTGAACTGATGTCTACAAATGATGTTCTATTGCAGGTTCTTTTTTTTTTTTTTTTTCAATTATGGTAAATTCGATTTACAAAATAATATGTTCAGATGCACAGGTTCACTCTTCATGAAATAAATAACTCACTACACCCATCAGCAAATTGCCAATAATCCTCCACCTATGTCCACTGGACCCCACCTCTTGCTTCTTCACCCCTCTGGCAATCTTCATTCTATTGCCAATGTCCAATGGTTGGATTCAGTTTTGTCTGTTCCTCTGCTTTGTTTCTTTATTCTGCCGCAGTGTTTTTCCTTCCGTTCTTCCTCTGCTTCCCAGCCCTGTGACCTGCCCTGTGCTGAAACTATGCTGGGCATTTACAATGTGATGGGAGTAGCACTGTGGTGGGTAGAGATGTGATAGCCGATTACAGCGCTGTGGGAAGGACTACATGACACAAAATAAAGACTGGCCCTGTAGCAGCCACAGGAGGACATCAAGCTCAGACTCAGAAAATCAGAGACTCCATCCCGAAGGGTGGTGTGTCTATACTAAGATATGCAGCTGCTCTGTATACTACTTAAGAGAGTTTAGGTGAAAGCAGATCTCCATTTCCTTTGATGAGAGAGGAGAGAGAGAGAGAGACAGAGAGAGAGAGAGAGAGACAGAGAGAGACAGAGGTACTGTACTTAGTTTACATGGAGCATCTGCATTTCTGAGGCTGACTCAGTCAAATCCTTGCATCTGAGTCATTTAACAGTCATGCTGCTGTTAATCTCTATAGAGTCTTCTATGAATTGGAAAGAGCCTTTGGGAGAAGAAAACAGAGCCTCTTTGAATAACACAGCTTTGCATGTACCTTGGAGAGAGTTCTAGTTTCAAGCACCACACACCCTAGACCAGATGTAAAAGCAGAGTAGCTGTGACTTGTACACATCGACTCTGCATTTAGTCACTGATCATTCAAACAATATTTATTCATTGCCTACTAAGCACCGTGAGTCTTTTTGATTACGGGTTAAACTGCTCATTTAGGTATCTTAAGCACTTATAATGTTGTGACATTATAAGAACACACACATACACACTTGAACAGAACTCCTAAAACCCATGGAATTTCCTAAGTGATGACCATGATAAGGTGTCTTTTGTTATGTTAATCGGGCTGCTTTTGATGGGTGATGGGTTGCCAGGAGAATCAGCCTTGTGATTAGAGGGATGGAACATTCAGCCCCACCCTCTGACCTCCAGGGAGGGAAGAACATTGTCAGTGGTCAATGATTTAATTAATCTGTAAAAACTTCAGAAGACTGAGTTTGGAGGTTTCAAAGATTGGTGAACATGGAGTGATCAGGGTGGAATGACAAGCACCCACATGGCATGAAATCTCTGTGCCCTTTCCCCTTACCTTGCCCAGTGCATTACTCCCTTCTGGTAATTCCTGAGTTATATTCTTTTATAATAAACCAGTAATGCTGTAAGCAAAATGTTTCTCTGAGTTCTGAGATCCATTCTGCAAATTAACTGAAACTGAGGAGGGGGTCCTGGTTTTGTAGGCAGTTGGTCAGAATTACAGGGGGGAAAATGAATCTGTGACTGGTATTTATCTAAAGTCCAAGGAAGGATCTTTTGAACTTTCTGTCTACAGCCATTTGATCAGAGGCACCATGGACATTCTGGGTTTGTGATTGGTATCTGGGAGTGGGCAGCCTTGTAAGACTCAGTCCTTAACCTGCAGCATCTGAAGGTAGAAAGTGTCAGAACTGAGTTGCATTATAGGGCACCCAGCAGGTATCCAGAGAATTACTCTTGGTATGGGGGAAACTTCCTCTACATATTTTGGGAATTTGGGCCCCAAAACACCCAAGACATGGAAAGTAAAAATAGTTACCAAGGTCATGGATTTAGCCTGAAAGTTGCAAAGGAATGAGGAACACAAGCAATTGGTTGGAAGTTCTGTTGGTGAGGGACAGTGGTTATTTTATACCTTTAACTAAAATTTGTTATAGATATGAAATGCACACCCTCCAATAATCATCCAGTCCTGAGAAACTTCTTCCTCCCCTCAAGATTTCATAAACATGAATAGAAGAACAAAGTCATTAAAAAAATGAAAACAAAACAGTTCATCTCTAGCATTCTGGAGATAATAGCCATGGCTATAAGACAGGAGAAAGAAATGAGACGTATACTAATTAGAATGTAAGAGAAAAGCTATTATTTACAGAAGGCAATCATTTATAAATAATAAAAACCTTTAGCAAAGATACAGGTTACAAAAATTAACATAAAATAAAGGTCTTTTACTATGTTTTAGCACATCTTTGTTGAAGAATTTACATTAGAATAAAAATAAAAACAGCTAGAAATAAATTTAACAGTATACCACATTTATATGAATAAACCTAAAAAATGTTCATGAGGAAATAAAGATCACTTGAATAGACAGATTTATTTTTCCTGGATAGAAAATATATAAAAAAGTCAATATGCCTAATTAATGTACTCATTTACCATAGTCCAAATTTTGAGTCATTTTTGATAGCTAGACAAGAATAGCTACAAATAATATTTAATGGAAGACATTAAAAATAAAATTTGGAGAGTTATAATTATTTGGTAATCTCACACACGAAGAGATAAACCAATAGCAGATAGTAAAAAAATAAGAACTTTCCACATAAATGTTTTTGAAAGAAATTTTGGGGGATTGACGTTGTATTTTCCTTAATTATTTTAAGAGGATGAAGGGAGAGGAGGAAGAGACTTTTCAAGGCAGGAAAGAAAGAAGGACAAGCCACTTCACCCTTCCCTGAGTAATGAACCCAGGCCCTTGGGTATTTCATGGTCCATGTTCCAGAGCTTTCTTAGACCCTGAACCATGAGGATGCCCCCATCTTCAGTATTTGGTAGAAGTCACTAGTGAAACCATGGAGGACTGCGGTTTTCTTCATGGGAATATTTTGATAACAAAAGCATTTTCAGCAATAAACATAAGGCTATGTGTATTTTCTATTTCTTCATGTCTCTTTTAGTAAATTATATATTTCAAATTTTTTTCTAATTAAGTTAATGTTTAATGTATTGTCATAGTGATTACTATTTTTGCCTTTTATCATTTGTTAGCATATGAAATTTGTAGTTACAGCCTTTCCTTCAGTCCTGGTTTTGTAAAATGTCATTTTCTATCTTTGGTTGATCAGTCTTCTAAAGATTTTTCAATTTTATTACTACTTTAAATAAACAAATTTTGTTTTTAAAAAATTTCACAAATATTGATTTTGTATTTGTTTGGTTTTTAATTTTATCTTTAATAATCCCCTTTTTAGCTTGATTTGGATTTAAATTGCTCTTTTTCTGGCTGCTTTAGGTTGAAAATTAAATAATTTCTATTAAATCCTTCTTTTTTTATATACATACAAAATTTATCCTATATATTTTTTCTACTCTTTTAGCTGCAACCCATAAATGTTCATATTTTGTCCTTTTATTTTTATTCTCTTCCAAATATTTTTAAAATTTCTATTGTGATTTCTCATTTGACTCATGAGGTAAGCTGTGTAACTAGCAAATAATTTAAATTTGTAAAGACAGTTGACTAATACTTTCCTTTTATAAAATGAATATTAAAATATTAAAAATGAAATCATAAAAGCCATTCCAGTTTCCTTACCCACACATTCAAGATTTCCTTCTATAACATCATATGGATAAAACTGAATTAAAGTCTGCTTTGAGCTTCCATTCTGTGTCTCCAATTTCTATTTTTCACTTGGCTTAAAACAAGCTTAAACATCCCATCTCTTTCAAACAAGCTTTGCATGAACTTGTCAACTAGCACTACTAAGTCTTTTTCTAAGTCTGAATTTTCGTAAGTCAAATATTCCACATCTTTGTATGGTTGATTATTTTGAACCTGTTAAGAGTTGTCACTAAAAAAAAAAAAAAGATAAAGATAGGTAGAATTATATTTTGTAAAGGTGAAAGCAGTTCACCCTTGTATGCAATTGTTGCCACGGTCATCTGGATTTTCAGTTTTTGCTTAAACATTTTTTGCAAAGTGAATTCTCCATTCATATAATGGGTGTGTGTGGTGGGGGTGGGGATTAAACTTGATTTTTCATCCTACTTTGGTATCTACCCACATAGCAAATTTATTGTTTATTATTATTCCCCTTTCCTTTATGTTTTTCAACCTGTTGCAAACATGCTACTAACTTGACTTTTCAGAGAGTCACCTATGTTCTGGGTACATTATCTACATTATTAAATCATCCTACAAAATAGATGTCATCTTGCATACTTTGTCAATTAATAAATCAATCAGAATCCCTTCCAAGTTATTGACAGAATTGTCCTCTTTTAACTTCCATTTTTTTATATCATCACTTTGTATTAACTCTTCGTTCTAGTTCACACTTTTTTCATTTCACTTTGTCATGTATTTGCTTGTGATCTTCCTTGTCAAGAAAATTTTAAGAAAACACTGAGGACAGGGATTATATAATATGAAGTTTTATCTCTTCCTTTGTACCTAATAGATAGCTTTGGTTATATAGTATGACTCTTTAATAAAGGATTGTTGAAATGAAAATTCTGGTGCTATAATTTATCTCTCAGGATCTGGTACGTCAGATGGCTAGTAACAACTTGGTTTATTTTGAGTTTAAGTTTTTGTTTTGTAAGTCAGTACTGATTGACTCAAATATTATCCTAAGTTTGAGTGGATATATATTTGTAAGTCTGTACAAATCTGTGTGTAGGTATGTCTGAGTGGTTTACAAAAGCTTTAGAATAAATTTTCTAAGGAATTTTGATAAAACTGGCTTGCACTCAAGGTGTTTGCTCCTTGTTAAAATTAACTGTACAAATGAGATTAAATAAACATATGAAGTAGAGGAAGACTGAATTATCCTTAATTGCGATAGTTTTGTTACTGATTGTGAAATTGTGTTTTAAGAAAACTTGTACTAAGCATCGTCAACTTTCCTTCAATTGTGTATATACTTTTTGAACTTAGAACTAAGTAGCTGTTTCTAACATGATGTTTTTAAACCAAAAATAGCCCCCTGAAACCAAAAACAAGGCAGTTATTTTTTGTTTGCAGGCTTTGGGGCCAAATTAGATTTTGACATTTTGGCAAATGTTAAATTATCTCAAGGCACTTTAGTAAGAATTGAGATTTTTTTGGTCCCTATTTTACTGTGCAAAATTTTGGAGACTTGGCAGAAAACCTTGGGAAAACTGAAATTCCACTTCTTCCAATATGGCATTAGTCATTCCAGTTTAAAATAAATCACAAAAAGGGAAGAATTTAAAGATAGGCCCTAGTTCACATTTTTCCGTATATGAATAATACCTGGTTTTCGAAAGTTTCCAAGACTCAGACCGCATTATTTATTTATTTAAATTATGTGAAACGCAGATTAACCTCCAATAAGGCAGGTAAAGCATTGCTTTCAAAACACCTGGACACAGGAACTTCGATGCTTTGATGAGAACAGAGAAAGGGTATTGATTGTGGCTTTTCAAAGGACGTTTTCCTCTTACGTTAAGATAGTATGTGAAACAATTATGATGCAATATTTCTTCAATACAATTTTTAAAAAGAGAGAAAAAATAGTGTGCGGTATCTGATAAAACACTTCCTGATCTTAAAGTGCATACCAAAAAGACAAGTGTCACTGTTCCTTACCTCTCTGCCTTGTTCTGACTGGAAAGTATAGTTATGTTTGGGGAACAAATTCATAGAAAGGATATTTCGTTTAGTTGGGAGAGTGATTCTGCTGCTGTAGTTTTCTTTGGGTATAGTGAAGAGCATCTGGGTGAATGGTGGATTTATTGAGTGTGACAGGGCTGACATCTACCTGTTCTCATATCTTCATATTCCCTGTGTTCATGTCTTCTGACTATATAAGGGCTGCTCACTCCCATTTGGACAGCCCATCTAACCTTATTCTACTGATCTCTGTGGGCTAGAGTTTTATTGATGCCCTAGGGCCTTGCTGTATTTTTGTCAGAATTTATTCAGCTTTTGTCTCCTTTCCTCTGTTCCCTGATGACTGGTTAGTCTACTCATTTATAGTGAATTAATTTGTATTAATCCAGGCTAAAATTATATATGTGTGTGTGTGTGTGTGTGTGTGTGTGTGTATGTCACTTAATGTGGTACCTATTCCATAGGAACTAGATTATGAATGTCTTAATCCAAGGAAATGTAATTTAGTAATTATCATTTTGTAACTATAGTACACTGTTAAAGAAGATATTTTGGATCTCTAAGCACAAATGAGTACATTCTTTCTTATTTTATAGGCTCTTATTTAATTGTTTATGTGATTGTCAAAGCATATAACACTCCCTTGGCGACATAACAGAGTTGCACATGAGACTGTTACTGATACTATAAAAAATGTAGTTGCCAAAAACATATATATGAATGATTGTTTGAAGGAAATACAATTACTTATTCTTCTAGACATACTGTATTACTCTGGAATAAAACTAGAATATCAGAAACTTAAGTTCACGAGTCATATTACTTTGAAGCTTCATAGAATTATGCTTTGCTATACTCACTGAAATAACTCGGGTTTAAAAGGAAATTGAAACTCAAATGATGCTGCCAAACCATATTCAGAGGAAAATTCATAGCCTCAAATAAAAAAGATTACCTTAATTAAGCATTCAGCAAATAATTTTTTGTTGTAGAGTACTATGTACACACATTTCAAAAACCTTAGACGCATGCATTTTGTTTTATCTAGCAATTCTCTATAATTGGGAATTTAGTCAAAGGAAATCAGTAGTCCTGGATTCAAGGATGTGTGAATGAGAATGTATATTGGAGTTTTATATATTTTTGGAAAACTTGGAGATCAACTAAATTTCCAAGCACAGAGAAATAATAATAAAATTGTGATACTGAGATAGATATTGTAATGGGAGAACATTTACTGTCATCAGGAAATATTCACACTTCAACCAAGGAAAAAATAGATAACAAAAAGTACATACTCTTTACTGTATTTTCTTATATTTTCTAATTTTTTCACAAAACATTATTTTTGTAATCAGAGCTAGAACATATATTTTAAAATGAAAAGAATGTACAAAGCATAATACTATGGGACTGTTTTCTAAGATGTTTCTATCTTGTGTGATCATAATGTGTGAGTCAGCATCCTGGATCCAGAACTCACTAGCTATGTGACTTGGGAAACTCTATGCCTTATTTTCCTCACTGTAAATCGATATAATAATCATATCTATTTTGACTAATTAGGTCAATTAAAGGAATTGTGATGATTAAAGAAATTTATATTTATGTAAAGTATTTAGAATACGTTTCACACCGAATAAGGGCTCAATTAATGCTATGGTAAATAAAGTCTAATGACCTCTTTTTGGATGAACATGAAAAATTCTACTCAGCTTTTATTATTCGGGAAATGCTATGCATATCCAGAAAAATATTTTAAAATTTAATCTCATAGTACAGTAACAATATAATAAATCAGATATTTGTAGCATGTTTCCTTCTTTCTTTGACAACTAATTCATAAATTCCAGGCCAAATTCACAGTCACTTCTAGTCATTATACAGGACTCGATACATACTTATGATGCTCATTTTACTTACTAATATATTCTTTTCCCACCAAATTCTCCCTTTGCTAGGATTTCCAGGACATCCAGTTAAATTGTAATTTCAGATACACAGTGATAATTATTTTAGCATCTAGTCTTTCCTCAATATCGCCTGGGATATATTAATAACATTATTTACTATTTATCTAAAATTACAATTTAACTGGGAGTTTGTCAAATCTGGCAACTCTAGTTTATATATCATATTTACAGGCTTTCCCCCCTATCTAAAATTAGAGTGTTCCTGTGAAACTTTTCTTAAACTCAAATGGTATAAAGTGAAGACGCAATTATAATTCTTCTTTATGCAAAATTGTTGAGTAGCCCCTTCCTCTGCAAAAACCAAGTTATACCAAGTAACACATAGTACATAAAGCAAACTAACCTGGAGTAAAAGCCGGAGAGTAGTTCCTGGGGAAGAAGCATGGCGGAGTCATTCTCAATGCTCAGGTTCCTGATGCCCTTAAACCAGCTGTTGCAGACCAGCACCATTGTTTTCTCTTTTAGCCTTTTGTCATAAAAGAACAAAAAGGCTTGGCATGCCAGGTGGAGTAGTGGTTAGGTCAGCCGCCTCTGAAGAAAGGTAGTTTATGCACATCTCAAGGACCCAGGTTTGTGGATTGGGTGGGGTGGAGGGGGCCGGGAGCAACCAACCTGAACGACTAAATAAAAATAAAGTTCTTTAAAAAAACAAAAGCAAAGTGGTTTCACTTGAACTTTAGAAAAGCAGGGAATACCTACTTTGTTATTTCACTTGCCTCAGATCCTTTGTGGAATAATACTGGGAAATCAATGAAAAAAAAGTACTCTGTCAAAAAAATTTTTGAGATGGTTTCCTAATTTCTAAGGACAGGACTCAGAATTGCTTCTCTATGATGGTTTTGTATCTATCTCTATGATAGAATTGTAGTCAACCGTTTATAGACTGGCCTTATTTTGTTTTTTGTTTGTTTTGGAAGAGAAAGGAGGAAGAAGCACATTTATTTTAATCTAGTTGTTCAAACTGGCTGTTTCCCTCTGGACCTGGTAGTAGAAGCCAGGAGTATTGCCTTGCTCCTTTGGAGGTGATTGGACTCTGCTCCACCAGGGCGCAGCAGACAGCCTTTTGAATCAATGCCCAACATTCACCCTTTCTTCCCCTTCCTCTCTTTTCCTGCCTCCTTTTCTCCCATCCCACCTTCCTTCCTTCCTCCTCGCTTTTTTCATTTCTCTTTTCCTTGTAGCTCTTCCTTCATGAATATTCTAACAAAACAAAACAAAACACCAAAACAAACCTTACAAGAGTTTTAGGCTCACATAAATGAAGAAAAAAAGAATTATAGAAAAGATGAAAAAGTGAGGATTATTCAGCCCTGTGAAATAAAAGCTGAGTAGTGATTATCAGCACAAAGTGGCTTTTCAAATTCTTTTTGCTCACTAGAAGGTCCCGTATATATATGTGTACATATATATGGTATCTATCTATATCTATATCACTATGTAGGAAATATAGAGCAGTAGGATTTTTGACTTTATGTGATAAATACTGGAGGAGCACATTACTGATAATAAAATTATAATTGACTAGTTATAATGCTCATTTCAGGTTAACTTCTGGAATTTATCCATTTGTAAAATTTACTGTGCATTTTATGCTTTGCAAATGAGTCACAAATTGCCTTCTGATCATCTTCCTCAACTATTTAAAGTCATTCTCTTCATATACAACATATTCTCAAAATCTTTATCAGTTTCTCCTTTGAAGTGAAATATCTGATGCCCTTGGAAATGAATTGCCTCCTAAGCAGTATTAATCTATGCAGGCTTGCCTGTCCTAGATGACCACGTATACTTTATTTGCAGTCTTCTTAAAATATCCCTGTGCTCTCTGTTTTCAGGCCTTGCGCTACATCCCATCTGAAAAGCAGGAAATAAAAATGAAGATTTTTCAGTGCAAGATGCAGTCCTGGCTGATCCCAGCTTTTTTGGCAATTGCTCATTTTTGCACCATTGTCCAGGCTCAAGGTAATGACAATTTTGAGATGATCATTTTAGCAAATAAAGGTGAATTTACCATTTAATCCAATGATTCCCCTCCTAGGCATATATCCAGAGAGTATAACATCTCTAATCAGGAGAAACATCTGCACCCCTGTGTTCATAGCAGCGTTTACAGTAGCTATGAAAAGGAAACAACCTAAATGCCCATCCACAGATAATTGCATAAAGAAGCTGTGATCTACACTCAATGGAATTAATTCTATGTAGTGTCCTAAAAATGAAATCATGCCCTTTGCTACAATCTGGATGGAACTGGAGGGGTCATGTTGAATAAAGTAAGTCAGAAAGAAAAAGATATACAAGATAGTTTCACCTCTGTGGAATATAATGAAATGAAACAAATGAACATAGAAATTCCAACAAAAATAGCAGCTCTTGGGACAGTTTACGGGTCGGAGAGGAAGGATGAGGAGAAAAGGTGGCTTTTAAGAGACACTGAAGCCCTGCGGGGTGTGTGGTGTGAAATATTCACTGAGATGCAGTTTCAGTGCCCTAAATGGAACTTAGTGTTGTGAACTAAAGAAATAATAAATATTATTGTAAAAATTACTAATTGAAAAAAAAGTTGATCTTTTGTGGTCTAGGATTCTAGCTATCTTAATTCTGATGACTGTTTTTTATTTTTCCCACCCTGAGAGAGCTTCATTGGATTAACTGTGGTTTCCAGACAGGGTCGTACGTTAGCTTTCAATCAGTTTTACCAACTGTTTACACTGTTTGCTGACTGTGTCCCAACCTTTATGACGGTTACAACCTCCCCGGTGACTGAGCAGAGTAGTTTTGTGGCAATTGGTTAAACAGTTTTTTCTTAACGTGTTTCTGAAAAGCTGTGAAAGTTGAATTAATAAAAATCAAAATTGCGTATTAAAAATCAGTCCCATTAACAAGGAGATACAATGCATGCGTGTGTGTGTGTGTGTGTGTGTGTGTGTCCATCCCAGTGATGTCCCTTAAATAGTGTCTATAAAATATTTCTATTACTTCATACTGGTCCTTAATTTTGCTACTTTCTTTAAAAATTGAGCATATAGCCTGACAGTCACTAAGGATCTTCCAGAGGCAGCTGACATGCTGTTTTTGGCATTTCTAATGATTCTAACTTTGTTTCCACTGGCCTTAGTTTTTGAAATCTAGTATTTATAATACTAGGACTGTACTGTTTTCTGATCGCCACTCACTTTTTTTATAAAGTATGTCAGGAATTGGCAAGCGATGACCTATGGGTCAAATCTGACCCACTGCCTGCTTTTATAAATCAAATCTTACTAGAACAGAGCCCTGCTTACTTGTTTACCTTCTCTCTGTGCCTGCTTTCATACTGCAAAGGCAAGATTGATTAGGTGGGATGCAGACTGAAAAGCACAAAGACTAAAAAATTTGTTATCTGACACATTTTAAAACAATGCACCAACCTCTGAAGTCTGTGCACAATGTGCATGCACCTGCAAGTCGACGTTAGCAGACACACACGATAATCCTACAGAGACAGAGATGTGCTGCTGAAACAGTCATTCACCAGCTGAGGGAGGAAGTCTACATGTGTGACGAAGGCAGCTTCAGGAATGTTCGTGTCTAATGTTTGGAATCGAAAGTTGAAGAGAGTTAATTACAAGAGTCACCTCACCCTGCTTCCTTGAAGTGAGTTTGGAAAGGAGTGGACCTTCAGTCTTGGCATGATCAAATAATCTTAAGACACTTGGAGGTCATGGCCATATTCCCAATGACTTCATGCAGCATATAAGGATCAGAGGAGCACAGGTCTTACTTCCTTTATGTTCATGGATGAATGAGTGTGTTCAACTGTGGTCAGTAGAGGTGTGATGATGAAAATCCTTGCTAACTCACCCTCTAACTGTGGGCACAAGATATATGTCCTTAGGAACCAAGGGCGGGCAGATCACAAAGCTCTGTGGAATTGCCAGCTCAGTCTAGTTTCATCACGATGGTTAGTCATGGACTGATGGACCATAACAAACTCTTCTGGGATACTTTCAGGAATATTGTTTTATCATATATACTTGGTTAACCAAGTTCATTTCAATGAACATTTATGGTGGCTGTGTATCAGGTTCAGGATACAAAGCTAAACAGAAATTCATTCTTCACCTTGGCAGCTACTTACTGTTCACTAGCGCAACAGAAGTTATGAGCAGAAAAATTCCAACAAGTTCTATGGGGGAGCTGTCTGCACAACATGGAAACTAGATTGCAGCCAGATTATGGAGGATTTTTAACTAGCTTTGTCTTCCAGAAGGGTACTCTCGGAGTATATTGATGATACTCATATGGATATGAGGGTACAGGAGTAATGAGAAAGAGAAACGATTAGATTACATGGTTAGAAAATAAATATTGAGAATATAAGGTAGGAAGAATAGAGACAAAGCAAATGAATCAAAAAATATTTAAGAGGTAGGAGAAGCAGGACTTATTTTTTGATTAGATGTGAAGGGAGCTGACTCAAAGGTGATTCTAAGGCTTTTTTGTTGGAGAACTAAGTAGATAAGGACTTTAATTATTACCACTTCTGTATCTTTGTGTTGTCATTTTTTATGTATCTAAACTCATTAAAGTTAGGTTTCTCTCTTAATATCTCTATGTCCAATATATCTTATCATAGTAGATATTGGTTGAAGAGATTGAGAGAATAAAAGATGAAGCATTTAAAGTTGAGGGTAAGTTCAGTCTTAGACAAGTATGTAAAGCCTGCTCTGCTTTTGAGACATCTTGAAGTATATATCCAGTAAGTGGTCAGTGGTCTTGAGTTCAGGAAAGAAAGAGAGAGAGAGAGATGAGAGCATGAGATGATATCTAAATTATACTGTGCTTGGGAATTTTCTAACAGAAACTTTTGAGTTCTCAGAGTTAGAAGGGGGTGGTTCAATGGAAATAAATGAGGATGAAAGTGTCACACACACAGACACACACAGAGAAAATTATTAAAAAAGGGTCAGGGGAGTGCAGTGGCCTAACGTGAAGGTTAGAGAAACTTTCAAGATGGAAGATGACGGGCACATGTGGGAGGAAATCACAGCAGGAAAAAGCTTCAAATGCCATTGACTTCGATTTGTAGAAAAGTATGTGTGATCTTTGAAAAACTCAAGCTATTTCCATCATGACACCATTTATTTACCTAATGAATTTGAGCAAAGAATAAATAATATGAATTGCTTCATGTGACAGATTTTCTACTTTTAAAGTAGACAGATTGAGTTGCTCTAGGTTGGCCAATTTTGACACTAGTTTACCAAGCCATATGTGAATGTATTTGATAGTAAATAAACTGTTTTATTAATGGCAGCTGTGTAGACTTGCTAACATGAGTTATTTTCAAACCTTATATTCTTGTAGACATCTTTGGGGTTATGTTTATGCTCAAAATAAGGTCAGTGTGGGAGGCAGATAATGTTTCCATACAGATATTCACATTTTAATCTTCAGAAGCTATACGTATGTTATATTATAAAATAAAGAGGACTTAAGATATCAGAGGGAATTAAGTTTGTCCATGAGCTCAATTTATAATAGTGAGATTATTCTGGATTGCTGTGTGGATCCAATTTGGACCCAGTCACTGGGGTCCTTAAATATGGAAGGGGGAGGCAGAGGAGTCAGTGTCAAGTGTGGTGACATGTGAGAAAGACTTGACCAGAAAGGAGGTCACCATCAAGGAATGTGGGAAGCCTCTGGAAACTGTGACGAGCATGAAAATGGATTTTCCCCTAGAGCTTCCAGAAAGGAATACAACCCTATCCAGACTTGGATTTTAGCCCAGTGGAGCTCATTTCAGACTTCTGACCCTCCCAGATGTATAAGATAATACGCACGCACACACACACACACACACACACACACACACTTTTTTAAAAGATGATTTCTTTTTTATTATTTTAAAGGAAAAGTGCAGAAATCAATAAAGGCAGGTAGGCAGGAAGAGAGAGAAGGAAAAGCCATTTTTTCTTAGTCTTGGTTGATTTCCTCCCATCCCGGGTCTTGAACCAGGGACCTTGGGCTATACTTGAACGGCACTGGCTACACCACTAGTTCACCAGGGTACCCCCATTTGTATTGTTTTAAGCCACTACATTAGTGTTTATTTGTTACAGCAGCCATGGGCAACTAATATAAGCAATATTAAAAAGGTCTATAGAAATTAACTTTCCCCTCTTAAATTGCTGATGAACCGAATACTCCTCAGAACTTTGTCTTTCCAGGGAATTCTTTATCAAGGGCTTCCCTTCTCCAGTGAAGGAGAGCTCACATTGGCTTGTATTTTTACCTGGATTATTCCAGCATCTTCTTCTTCAGGACAAGTTGTTAGGTGAACTACTAGAACGCAGAAAAAGTAATGTGTTGGCTGTAGGGAAAGACGTATGTGGCATGACGGAATGGTCATCAGGACATTCTCAGAATTTCACAATCCATCTCTGCTTGGCTCTAGTCATGCTTGTTTGGGTGGTTGCTAGAAGGAACCTCTGAAGATAAAGTAACTGTCATTTAAAAACCTCAAAATATATGAAATTGGAGACTTTACATAGGGGCTAGATTTCACTTTATAAAGACCTCTGTGTCAACACTTTTCCCCCCATTACTACGTGGTTAGACATATTTGTAGTTGTAAATATTTTCCTTGCTGCTTTTATAATGGTTCATAAAATGATAACATATTAGGCACTAAGTAAAAGGTGAAAAAAGTCGTAGCACATCCCATGGTAAATTTCTCTCAAGATTCAATTTTTTCCACTTAGAGAACATTTGGGTGATGCATTTAATTGAAAAATGCCTGAGATTAAAAAGAAGCTATGATTTTGTTGTGTTTTTAAGATCATTTAGTAAAATAGGTCATATATTTCTCTGCTGTTCAAAGGCCTTTCTTGTAAATAATATAATAGGTTGTTCTATAGTTTAGTACCTTAAATTCTGTCTTTTCCATCTCTATCATTTATTTTGGTTTCAAATAAAAGAAACTTTCTCTGATCAATGTAAATAAAAAATGTATTTACTGGTAGGTGATGAAATAGCTCATAGAATAAGAATAAAAGTTTGTTTAAAAAGGATAGGAATCTGGGAACACCTTGGATGTAGTTTCTAGGAACAAGTAACCGTTCTGAAGATCAGGTCACTGGAATAAATGAGTGGAGCTATTTTCCAACCTTCCATTACTGGACACAAGTTTTAGATTCTTGGGAGAGTCTGTTTGACCCAGTTTGAGTGATTTTCCCATCCATTAGCCAGGAGAGAATGACTGATTAATGGCACAACCAAGGCCGTATGCAGTAGTGAGACAGTATTGTTCTTTGGAAGAAAATCAGGTGCTGCTAAAGAAGAAGGAGGAAAAGCACCCTGGGTAGTGACAACACAAGATCTTCCTTTCAGTGTTTCTATGCAAAAAAAAAAAAAACTAGTCCAGAGCTGCTTATTTTCAGGGGTCATGAAGGGCAGTGAGATGGCATCTGCTGGAAGGGTAATAAGGTGGCATCTGCGGGAAGGGTAATTCAGGTAGTCAAGTCACATACCCCATTAATGTTTCCCTAATTGAAGAAATTAATGCATCAGAAGCTTCGAGATCAGCAGGACAACCACCTCACTCTTTGATTTCACAGCATTCTAAGGAAAGAAATTTGTTGAACTGGTTGATACATCAGGGTTCACCAGACACTGTAGAAATGATAACAGCATTACCTCAGAATTACACAAGGAAACTTGTGCATTAAAAAGATAGCGAATTTATCCAATATGGAGGTCCAGAATAAATGCTGACAATATGGCTGCTGTTTGTTATCAGACAGAAGAAAAGTCTTTACCGTAAAGGATTTCCGAGAGGAAAAGGAAAAAATTGCACATTAAACAAATCTATTAAATATTCTGCAAAAATGTAGAAAATTAAGATGGACTCTTGTATCTCCTAATTTATGTTGCTTCTTTTGCTTTTCCACAAACTTATCTAATTGTTTATATATTTTATATTTATTAAAGTATACTCTATTAAATGTTAGCCTATAAATTTACCCTTGATTGCCCGCTGTTAAACGAGAAAAGCATACATTGTTTAGGAAATTATCTTACATTTACTATAATTTATGTTCTTTCCTTCTTTTGTTGAGACATGGAAAGAATTTATCAAGAAGAATTTCTGCTTTGAGGAAGTGATTTCCCTGAAATTGGATGAGCATCAGTGAAATTATTTCACTGATTGAAAAACATTCTTTGTTCTTAATTCTCTTAGTATTTTGTCATTTATAAAATTACTCAACTATAACTGGCTTAATAAATGTATTCTACTTTAAGTAATAAAATATGGTCAGGATGAAACAGGTGACTTAGTATTAAGATTTGGTGAGTTAATACAAAAGATAATTTGTTATCTACACTTAGGAAATAGTGTCAGAATATAAAATGAAAAATAAGTTAATAAATCAAAATGAATATAAACTAGGAATAAATGTTAGACTGGGAATTGCAATTTAATTATGTTTTGAGGGTGTTAAAGTTTTTTTTTTTTTTAAGTCAGCTTTATTTTTTGGTTAATACATTCTAATCAAATAGTAACAGCAATAAATCAACACTGAAAAACAGGCCAGTAACCCACCTATCTGTAAGAAAATTAACTCAAAGTATTCTACTCACATGGTACAAGGGAGACCAAAGTTGATGTCTGCGGTTAGACAATTCAAGGACAACCTGGAAATTTCTATAGCTATTTCAAAAACAAAACAAAAAAATGGCAACAGGTTGGGACACAGCCACTTCAAAGAGTAAAATGTCTCTATCTACACAGTTTATTAGCAAGGATTGAGTTGCAGCTGTATAGCAGGCCATTCTTGTCTTTAGCCTTAAAGGAAAGGACAAAATCTTTTCTGCTTGCATCAGTTTGAAATATTACTGAGATAGGGCTCTCTTGAAATGGATTAGTGCAGTGCTCATTCACATGACAAAGTTCAGACACGTAGTAAAAAAGACAAATACAGGATTACATGGTCACTTTTTGGGGCTGATTTGGCGAATTGCACAAAATGAAGGATAAATACTCACAAGCATTATTCCTAGGTACCTCAGAATGCAACATAGATACTGTCCTAAAACAGACCCTGATCAGCCTGATTTGAGTTCTTTCTCTTACATCAGTGCTTCGGGCTCTGACCTAATAGAAAGGAACCTCAGAAAGGCCAAGACCTTCTGAGAAGCGGTTCCTTGGGCCTTTACTCAGGACAGTTCATTTTTTTGTTGAAAAGGATCAGCTGGTCTGGGTCAGCCTTAGGAAGGGAAGTTTCACTCAGGTGAAAATATGTGGGGGAGCTTTTTAGCTGTTCTTAGAACTTTATGGAGTTATCCTGAGTAGTCCCTCAGGTTTTGGTGTCTTTTACACAGCCGTGTTCCGAAAAAATTTCTGTGCGGCATCTTTAGAAAAGAGAAACACTTAACACTGGAATTTAAATTCTTCCAAGTCGTCTTTTAGTCTTGTTGGTGAAGGCAGGCCCCAGACAGCACCAATACTTCCATTACTGGTGGGGTACGTTGATGCTGCAGAGGTGGGCTGTGGTTTGGGAAGCTGGGTCACATAAAAGGGAGCAGGGCAGGTTCTGGGGCGCTTCTGGGCCTGTTCGCATATCCTTGTACATCTGAACATAATAGTCAACCAAGATGAACCACACCGTCACATTGCCGAAGCTGGGGCTTGACACACATGACATCGTCCAATTTTAATTTCCCATCTTGGTATTGGATTTGCAGATTAATTGGCCCCACTGACAGTTTAACAGATGTTGTGAGGAGGTGGTTTGAACGTGAATGTCTTTAATCAAGAAGGTTCCTTCTGGTGCCTTTTTTCATTTGTCTTTGTCTTCATTGACCGTCATAGCTGTTTGAGTTCCTGCAGGGCCTTTTCCAGATGCGCCTCCCTAGGGATGGCCGGTCCACAGATCCCGCCGTCTCCAGTGGCTCCACAGCCCCAAGGCCTGGAGGGACCCAAGACTGCAGGGTCGTGGGAGAAGGGTCACCATGGCAAAGACTGGTGACTGCCTGAGCTGGGGTCAGAGAGGGGCACACATCCTTCCTGGAAGTCTGGGAAAATCCCAGAAGAAACACTGTGGCGGTCTCCAGAATGGTGGGGAGGCAGAGGGGGAGCTCCTGGTTCTCCCTCCCCAGGTCCCAGTGAACAGAGGGCAAAGTCCCCACAGGTGCAGTCACCCACAGTTTGCAGGAAAACCAGGCCCAGAATTTCACTAACCATTTTCCGTGAACCACGAGTCCATTGCATCACTGCTCATAAGTTTGAAAGTGCAATGGACACTTTTAGTTGAAGAGGTGTTTTTCTCTTTTACCATCTTAATCGTGCTCACGTGTGCCAATCCTTATAGCTATGCACTTTCTCACAGTTAATGTCTGAAAGCTCTGTCAAATCCTCCTCAATATTTTCCTTATTCAGTTTATGAAACCTGAATAGCGACTTCCTGTGTCATGGATATGCATTATCGTGAAAGTAAATAACAAAGTTGAAGAAATTCTCTTCCATACCTTCAATGATTTCTAGACTATATTTAAGGACATCTCTAAGTGCAACAAAGGGCATGAGCAATAGCTATAATTGTGGTTGAGTCCATGTTTATCTTCCCAGTTGCCTGTGGGTTCATATGTAACCCAACAGCAGTGAGAGAATTGATCCTGTGTCAGAAGAGGAAGATCTGCATGTAACTGCTATGACATGGCCTCCTACAAATGTTGCCCAACTCAAATATGAGATCGAGGTCTGGGGCATTAGTAAACAGTTATGGTGACTGCAGGACAAAAATTAGTGTTTTGAGAAATGAGTGATAGCATTTCATTAGAAATAAATATCTGCACAGATTGTCACTTGTCAAAACAGTAAGATTTCCATCGAGTTGAGTTGTGTTGAGGAAGGAAGAGAGAAGGAAGGGAGGGAAGGGAAAAAATTAGTTCCTTAATACATAGTCTTTGTGAAACAAAATTTTCTAAGTGGTAACAATGACATTTCAATGGAATTATAGCTGTATACCTATATATCTATTCCTTTTCTCTCTGTGAGATTTGACTTCTACAAGGATTGCAGTGAAATTCTTTGAGACAAAGAAAATCTTCCCTCTTAAAAAACTACATCACAATAGAACAAAAATACCCCTAAATTTTCTCTAGTAAGCCTAACCCTGCAACAGAGAGAAAGATAATAGACCCCCATTCCTGTCTTCTTCTGAAACACTCCTTAGGGGTAAAGTTCATATTATCTCCCGTGTTGTTGACTTGAGCCTGCACAGGATACTTGACTTCATTATGCAAAAGATGAGTTTATTGGCTCACTCTGGGATCTTGGCATGTATAAGAAATCAAACTTTACATTTGATTTTTGTCTTTTCTAAAAGGTTAGAATTTTAACCGACACAAAGTAACTTGCAAGTCATGCCAGTCTTTCTAATTATTACGGGAAGCTAAGTGTATGTATATGAGCACTTCCTTTGTGCTCACAAAAAGGAAGCATCATGGGTCTGGTATTAAATATACATAGATTTTTGTGCCATGAGATAAGAACAATGATTTCCCCCCTGCACTCACAATGTTTGTCATTCCTGCTGCCCTTGCTTTAAACAGAGCCCACAGGCTTCTGCCAGGTAAAAAGAAAGCTGACTTTGAAAGTCTGAAACTATGATCCCTTTCTTTCTTAACTAGCATTTCTTCTTTTCATTGTTTTCTCCCTAAAGGCAAAACCATAAAGAAAATATGAACTTTGTGTCTGGCAAAGCTTTTCTTGGAACAATAGTGAGGGTATTTGTTCTTATATTGGCCATAGATGTGGTCCATTGATCAAAGAAAATCATGGTCTTGCTTTGTGCTAGCGCTTGGAATAGGACTGTAGTTACAGGAATCACTTGTAAATTGTTAAAAAAAAAAATTTAGAATAGTGGTGGGTTTGGCTGTTGCATGTCCTCACCAGTGATTTCCTTGCGTGGGTCAATGCCAGTCAGTGCCACTCTGGGGTCCAGAGCCCAGTCTGTGTCAGAGCCTGATTCGTACTCTCGGAATGGTCCATGCTATCTTCATTCGTTTCTCCTCTCTGGGAAGGTTGCCCATTGACGAGAACAATGTTGCAGGTTCTGAATGCAGACCACCTTGAAAGAACAGTAGCCTAGGGACAAAATGCTGTAAAATTTCTCATCTGTCATGTAGGACTCCTGAACATTGTACACTTCTTTGGCCTCTTTGAGATGTCAGCGTGCCTGGAGTGCTCCCAGAATTGGCCAGCCTTCCTGGTGCTGTCTGGAGTCGAGTCTCCATCCACCTTGTACCTTTCCCTTTCTACCTGATGGTCCCGGCTTTCTCGCCCCAGCACATTTGTTCTTGCCAAAGTTTGCAATAAGCGTGGCCTGTGATGTCCACCAGCCCACAGAGACGGGATGCATAGTTTTAAATTTTGAGCTCTCATTTTTAATTTTCTTCCACAAGTAACAGGAAACCATTTATAAGGAGATGTTTCTCCCCGAGTTACAGATTAAGCAAAATAGTGTTTCTCTTCTTTCAAATGTTAGATTTAGCCATCTTCCTCTTTATCAAAGCCGTTGTTCTTTTGATCTATTCCTGCTTTGCTATACACCAGAAAAAATGTAAATTCTTTCTTCCGTTCATGTTAAATTGAGACCGGGGAGCTGATGTTTTTGCTTTGCATGGCTGGCATTCTCTACCTAGTAAAGGACATGTCAAGGGCAACTAGAAATGGCTGCTCTTAAGATTGCATCCTGCAGCTGGAAAAAGCCGATGAAATAGTGTTCTTTACAACAATCTGGATGGAATGGGAGGGAATTATGTTAAGTGAAACAAACCAGAAAGAAAAAGAGAAGTACAGGATGGTTTCATTCATATGTGGAATGTTATGGAACGAAACAGACAAACCCCCACAGAATTCACAGGGCACTGGAGGCAGGGCTGTGGCTATCAGGGGCAGGTGGGACGGGGCAGGGAGGCAGGGAAGAAGGTGGTGGTGAAGGGCTGGGACCCTGCTGGTGGGTGTGGTGGGAAGTACATGGACGCAGGTGTGGTTTCAGTATTCTAGAATGAATATGGCAATGTAAGCAAAGAATAATAATACATGTCATCGTTTAAAAAAAAAAAAAAGGTTCTGTCTTGCCCCAGGTCCCTTTGCCAAACCTAAGCACAGGATATGTGTCTTTCATCTGTCTTAGTTACCTCAGAACTTACGACCATATAACATTCTCTATACATAGGCCATTAAATTGGGTCTTTTCTCCTACCTACGAAAAGATCGTGTCCTTCAGTGCTGACTGATTATAGAAGAGTAGCAGTTTATAGAGGAGTAAGTCACACATTTATCTAGCTCGGTGAAGGGTGACATCGACGTGGATCTTTTGCCAAAGAGCCAGCACATCTCTTTTGGGGTCATGGTTCTGTAAACATAGGCAAGTCTCTTTGTTTCTCCTAGTTCTCTTATTTATAAAATCAGGAGAGCAATGTATTTTGTGAGGACTGAAAAACTTTGAAGATCACCTCTTAGATGAAGTAAAGGGGAAGATGAATATTTATGAATTTAATGCATTATATTCACTATCCTCTTTCGAGTTATCATTTATCCTATGCGGAAACCACTGTTGTCATCTCTTCTAAAAATAAGACTTTAGAAGAAGTAGTCACTTGTTCCAGGTCATCTATCTAATAAGTAACAGAACTGGGAATCCAAATAATGTCCAAATCCAATATTCTGCTGCTTGTCTATTTATTTGAACATTGTCCCCACCTCACCCACATACACTGTTTTCTAAAATGTGAAAGGCGGTAAGTGAAAGTGGTAATAAGTACTAACTTTGTCTTTTTTCTTAAAGTAATCTTGATTTATAACACACTGTAAGTTTTAGATATACAGGTTCACTCTTCATCAAATATGTAACACACCACACCCACCACCAATTTCTAAGAGTACTCTACTGAGAGCTCACTTTTCTGTTGTGTTGATTTTCTCTTTTAACAAACCTCTTTAGGTATTATAAAATAAAACTCTTTGTACTAAAGTACACCTTTTGAAATTCTGGGTCATTGCCTAGGGTTCCAAAAATGTGTTTTGAAGTTTGAATGCTTTACACAGAAAGTAATATAGATCCACCTTTTTTCATGTGTGTGTGAACTATCAGAAAAAAATAAATGTACAGACATGATTTATGACCCTGTGCTGTGAATCTTTCTGATAGGTATAAATTTGCTACCTTGAGTAATGGATCAAAGTTTATAAAACATCATTATCTTTTATTTGGTCCCTTTTATTCTGGTCCTTTACAAACCCTTTCTTAAATGTTTTAAAATAAAGATTCCATTACTATAATATATCCACAGTAACCTTCTTAAATGATCATATCATAAAAATTGTTATAGTACTGAAGTGCAAAACCTAAAGATAAACATGTCCCAATAGATTGTAAAAGCTTATATGTTCCAAGCAGAATAATTCTTCCTTTTTAACATAGTAAAACCACTTTATAAGACTGGCTTCAATGATTAACCGAGTATTACATTTGAACCATAAGTTATAGTTCTTTGTTATAAGGTCACTGCTATTTGTTGAAGGCTTATCTCTTGAATAAGAAACAAATGCTCCTGGGTTTGTGTTATTTTGCAAAACCGATAAATTCATTAAAGGGTTTGTAGTCAGAAGATCTTCTGAGGCTGAAGAAGTATACTTTGTGTATTTTGATTACATTACTCTGACATTTTTAACTTAACAAGTGTTAAGTTTAAATATTTCAACATTTATTTTAAGAGGAAAATAATGTAGACATCTTTAAAAATGTGTGATCATCAATTAATTATGAAGTACCACATTAATACAATTTTGGAAAATCATATGACCATCCTAAAACATGCATAAAATGCATGTTTTAAAATTCAACCCTCATTCAAAACAGTAATTACAAGATATCTTTGCCAATTAGGAAGAGAAGGGGCTTCCTTTTACTCATAAAGAGTGTCCACGGAAAACATACAGCAGTGAACATTTTCTTCTGAAATTGAGAATAAGACAAGGTTGACTGTGATCACTCCCAGGAAATATTTTGCTGGGGGTGTTTGCCAAGATAGGAAACTGTGGATGGGAGGGTAGTAAATACAGCAAATAAATATGAGAGAGCATAGGTTAAATGTTTTACACAATTTTTTATTTTCCTTTTCAGTGTCTCCACCCACGCGCTTAAGATATAACATATTATCTCATGATAGTATACAGATTTCATGGAAGGCTCCAAGAGGAAAATTTGGTGGCTACAAACTTCTTGTGACTCCAGCTTCAGGTAAAAATAATCAACTATCTTCTAGCTTATCAGTGACTTTTTATGCATAGCTAACTGAAAATGCATAGGTTCACGTGTTGTTCGAAGTCATTTGAAATTTTTATTTTAGTTCAAAGCATGGCTATTGGGCTCACCATAAATCTCCTTCAGAGAGATTTCCAAGCTCCCCCAAATTCTAACTACCTCTTCTCCAACCAACGATGAATACTTTTGGTCTACCGACACTTAAAAAATGTAGCACATCTGGGTGGTCAACAGTCCTGAATGATGGATGAAATTATGATTAAATAAGTTGATAAACTATCATCCTGCAAATAAACATTAAAATGATAAAAACCAAGTAGACCTTGTGAAAATAAGTGATAAGCGAAAGCAAGAAAAGCAAAGTTAAATGAATTTATTAGTCATGAAGATAAAGTAGTCATGTGTAATATTTTTAAATTTTGGTTAATTGCTTTCTTTCTCATAGTTTGTCTTTATTGAGAAATATGATCAACTCAAACAGGACAGAGCAGGTAGAGGCTTTGCACTACTACATGGGTGTCAGAAGAGAAAGATGAGGTTGACAGCTGATCGCTTTCTACACCTGGTTCTGTCACTTATCAGTAATGTGGTCTAGACAAGCTATTTAGTCTCTGTGCCGCAATGTCCTCATCTGTCAAATGTGGAGACAGTGTGAGTCCACCTCTTGGAGTGATGATTGGGGCTTGGACCTCAAATATGGCCTGGAAACCAGCAGCATCACCTGAGAGCTTGTTAGACCTGCAGACCCACCCACCCTCCACCCATCTGCTGAATCTGCTCCTGAATTTCAAGATATCTCCAGATGATTCCCCTGCCTTTTAATTTTGGGAAGCAGTAGCTGGAAGGACTAAATGAATGAAAGAACATGCAGCCCTTGAATAGTGATTGCCAATGAACCCATCATCTAGAAATCTGAACCCATGATGGTCAGAATGATGATCTTTAGAGTGAATCTCCTCCTAGCACCCATTTTCATGTAGTACTTGACAAATACTTAATAGCATATTTTAGCATATGTGTAAATTGTTGTGTAAATATAAGAATCTTTCCTCTCTTTATTGGTTGGCTGATAAAGATGGCTATATGAGCTTGGATTCCTTTTGGCTGGAAACTTTTTTCGACTCATTTGACAAGGCAGATTGCTGGTCAGTTGTTCATACATGTGGACATCTTACCCAACGGTGAATTTAAAATCTCAAAGGTGGCTTCTTACAGATTCACTAAAAGGAAACTTCTTTTATTAGCAAATAAACTCTTTTTAGAAACACTTCGTTTCGCTGGTATTGGATGCCAGCTTTGCCCTCGTTGGCCTACAGAAGTGACTCACTCATGGAAAGCAGTATTTTTTCCCAAGTCTGGTTCAGAGTTTATCGACTGGAATCTGGCTCCGTTTTGAAATAACTCTGACTTTTAAAAATAGAGTTTGTTTTCTTTTTTTGAAAAATAGTATTTTATTGAAGTATTTTTTATTTTATACGTTGAAATTAATTCATATGTATAGGTTCCTCCTACGTGCAGTTTCCCTGTTCCTCAAATACATGTCAACATACTCTGCCTTCTACCACATCACCAAGTGTTCTTCCCTATTGCCCAGTGAGCCCTGCCACCACGTACCCCACCCCATCCTGTTCCATTCCCTACTGATAACCTCAGTTCTATTGCCACTGTCCAAGGGCTGGTTTTCTAAAATGAACCAGCATGAGGCAGCTACATGTAAGAGATTCTTCAACCTTACTATGGCTCTAAAGATCAAAATCTAAGTCACTAATTTATGGTCCCTCTAAGAATTTGCTATGTCCCATCTTGAAAGGTCATTTATTTCCCTCGAGATAAATCGTGTTTTAACTTTCCCTGATTAATTGCTGATAATATGAAGCATCCCCCACAGATGTCATTGAGGAATCTCACAGTCTTGGAAGTGACTTGGCTGGCCTAGGAACTAAAACTCAGACAGATCTCCAGTATCTCTGCCACAGACATCCAGAAACTAGACTCCAGCCCTCACTTAAACACCTCCAGTGGTAAAATAAAAATTAGAGATGAAAGCAAATTATGTCTTCATAATACTGGGTTTATATTCTCCAGTGATCCAATGTCTTTTGTCGAAGTTGCCCAAGCCAGCGAGACAGTCTGAACAATCGGTTATCCACTTGATAAACATAGTAAAATAAAATGGGTAATAAATACGTCTATACCCGTAATGTTTACAGACATTTTAGCACTACAGGACATGGTCCAATCCTCTTGTTTATGCCAGTCTGTCCCAAAGCATGTTCCACAGCAATCTTCAGGATGCTAATAGCTAGTATACTCCCACATGGGTTAATGACAAATAAATTTGAGAAGAGCTGGTTGAAACAGAGTTTAAAGCTTTTTTTTTTCATTGCAGAATTCTCTAAACCCTTCATAAAACAGTTACTCTCCATGCCTCTCAGAGAGGGACTCTAATTTACAACATTTTCTAAGGAGCTGTTTTATTTTCGTAAAACACCTTACGAAAAATTTATTTGGTGCACATGGTAGTAGATGAATTTTAAATGATAGAAGAGGTTTGTAAAACCAGGTTTAACATCTTGGACACAAATGCATATGAGGAAATTAATTTTGGCAAGAGAAAGGCTCATTTTGATCTTTCAGTCACAGGTGACATGAGTGTGTGGCGTCAAACTTTAGCCCTAGCATTGCTGACTTTACTAGAATATGTTTACTGTGTATTGTAATCTGTGTTGATTTTGTTAATTCAGAATGTTTTGTAGCCCTTTTTCTGTTACTGTTAGAGGGGCAGAAATATTAAGTTTGTTTGTATTAGATGCAGTAATCATTGCCAGAGATGAGAGAGGAAAGGTATATTTGGAATCTTGCATAAAAGCAGAGTATTTAATCAACAGCATTTTTATGAAAGCCTTAGACAGCAGTCTCACTTAATGGAGAGATAATGGGGTTTGAAATCTTTTCATGAACCAAGCTAACTATTCAGCAGCCATGTGCTGAGTCATTCCTTCACTGTCCTGAGACAGTGATGGTTAAGACTCAAGATAATTAAATTGTTAATGCTTCAGGTATGGTTTGATCCCTGTTAGAAAGACTATAGGAGAAATTCCAGTGTGGATAGTTCTATTCAGTCTGCTCATATCTTTCTCTTTCTTTTTAAATGGAATTATTTCCTTGAAGAATATATCCGATGTTAAGGGATTACTGTTTTCTAAGTTTCATGACTTTCCATAGTATGTAAAGTGCATTATAATGGAAGATTTTTGTTGTGAATGTGGTTTTTTTCTAATTTAGACAGTTGTTTAGGTTGTCTGATACAAAGAGGACCACCAAAACTGAGAATGAAAACTGTATTAAAATTAAGTGTGATGCACATGTGTACCATGATGTATGTTATTAAGTGTCTGCATTTAAATAAATCTTGATTACTGATTAATACAATATCTTAATGTATACAGTTAGCCTATTTCTCAGAACTGATTTATCTCTGTTTTATTACAGGTGGAAAAACCAATCAATTGAATCTGCAGAACACTGCGACCAAGGCAATTATTCAAGGCCTTATGCCTGACCAGAATTACACAGTTCAAATTATTGCATACAATAAAGATAAGGAAAGCAAGCCAGCCCAAGGTCAATTCAGAAGTACGTATTTGCAGGCCTTAGCATGCTGCCATGGGACTGTGTCCCAGTTCTGAGTTTGTGTCTGTGGTAAATATAATAGCTAATTGCAATACTAAAGTCCTTAGATTTGAAGAGATCTGAAAAGATATTTAGTGCACTTCCCTGAATTTCTTCTGTTTTGTATACTCTTTTGTACCTTCCTTCACTGAACTCTTACTTATTCTTTGAGTTTTAATTTTCCAAAACTGTCTGACACTGACCTTGAACCTCACCCAGACATCTCATCTATCCTGCACATGAATGATACAGACGTAAGATGGAAGCATCCATCTTCTCTAAAGTATCCACAGCAAGTGCCCATCTAGTTCCTACAGAAAGAACTTATACCACAAGGAATTTAATTCTTTCCAAAGTTAATCAGCTGACATTTATTGGCTCTTTTTATGTGCCTAGTTCCACAACAAACAGATTTGTATTCACCAAATACAATATGATGAGTATTAGAAGAGATACATTCAGGATTTGAAGGGAGGTGCTGTCTCTGACCCAAGAGGCTGGGAAGAGAACGGATTGGGGGCAGCTTCAAATGAACGCCAATTCTCAAGTAGTAAGTTGGGCAGACAGAGAAAGTATGGGGCATGTAGAAACATTCCACCAGGGAAGAAATCTTGGAGGTAGCCCAATCCATGTCTGCATCATTCTATTTGAAAGCTTTCTTTACATTGAGTTTGCAAGTTGTTGACAGAGGGCTGGATTCTTCCACTTTCTGGGAGGGATTCACTCACTTATTCATGTTTTTCTATTTAATAACTATATATTACATGACTACTATCAGATCCCATTCCAGGCACAGGGGACGTGGAAATCCCTTCCCCTGTGGCCTTTTGTATGTAGTGACCAGAAACTAGAACAGCTCCCTCTTCATGGAAGTGGCCTTTTCGTTGTGAAGGGCAAAGTTTTGTGTCAGAAATGCAAACAGAAGAGGCCTGTCCTAGTTAGCTTCCTCCATTACTTCATTATTAAGACAGAGTCTTTAAAAAATCCAGCTTATTATTAGGGGCAATAGTAAACATAATAAAAAAAAAAATGGACAGAATTGTAATCAAAACCCGTAAGTTTTTATCATTCACTGCAACTCTTAACCATTCATGGCCAGTGTTGTTTCATCAACACCTATCCCCGCACTATTACTTTGAAGTAAATTCTAGATCAACATCATTTCAAGCAACAATAACTTTATAAATCCTGTCATTAAGATTCACCCACAAATCTAGGAGGTCATAGGTTCTAGTATTCTGTATGTAGCAATGTGCTAAGTTTTCTATCTACATCTCTATTTTCCCCACTTCCTTTCCTAAATAATATTTTATAGGCTTGTTTTCTGATGTTTTTGCTTTAAAAAGTCCAACTATGTCCGCCTGCTACCTCTTGAAGCTTCTGGACAGATCTTGGTAAATCCACCGCTCTACAGGATATACATGCTGCATTCTTTTGAGAAACACAGTATCTGAAAGTGCTAGGAAAAGTTTTTCCGTCATTTTCAATGTCAGTCTGTCTTCCGTCTCATTTTGTTGATGCCATACTTCAGTTATGGCCTCTGACATTGCTATCAGAGTCAGTAAAATGACATTTCTTAAAGTTTGTGAGAAGCACAAAAAGAGGCAAAGAGGGTATACCATGGCGTCCTAGCCATCTGGTACACCTGAGAGCAGCCCCATGTACATCCCAGGGTCCTGGGTTCAAGACCTGGGACCGCAGGGAGCAGCCAGAGTGAGCAACTAATTAAAAAAAAAGCTTTTCCTTTTTCCTCTCTCTTCCTGCCTGCTTGCCTGCTTGCCTTCATTGCTGCCTATATAAAAAAAAAGAGGCAAAGAGAAAAAGATTCATTTTCTACTAGTCAGAAGATATTGCAGTTGATTACTATAACTATTCAATTAACTGAGCAGAATTAGAAACACAGATACCTTTAAAAAGCTTTCCTCACAGCGATTTACTCAAACACTTCAAAGGAAATCCAGTGTTGTCAGCTCTGCTGAAAAAACCTTAGTGCACAGTCTTACTGGTTAATGGGATACATGATATGTAAGTATTTATTTTGTAGCTGTGTTATTTTTATTGGCAGGACCAAGGGATTAGATATTTCAAAATAACAGTTTGTAAGCAGGTATTAAAATAACAGTTTGGTTGGTTTCCTTTCCATTTGCATTTCTTCAAATTAACTATTGAAGGCACATGCCGTCATGATATTAACTAGTGTTCAGGGCATCATTGTAAATTCACATCTGGATATAAGACGGTAAGCTCATCCTTCTGTATTTGTGATAGTTTGTTCCCTGTGAGATGGAGCAACAGTCTGCTCTCCCCTCCCTGTAGAAATCTCCTGGTTGGATCCAGGAAAATGATGATCCAGACAAATCCTGTGGATATGGATTTACAGTTAGTGCAGGAATTTCAATTCCTCATGAGTCCATCCTCTGTACGCAGGGAAGCTAGAGACAAACTTTGGGTCTTGAAGACAGAAAGGCAGGGATATTCTGCTAGCCATTCCGGTGTGTGTGTTTGGTCAAGGAGCTCTACCACTTCCAGCCTTAGTTTCCTCATTTGCAAATGGGGGTGATGATGTGTGCCTCTGTGGTGTGTGGATGAGCTGACTCAAGCTGCAGTGGGGGCACGGGAGCTGTGTGGTTAGGATGAGTATCACTCTGCAATGTCTTTGCTAACTGATTTTGCCCCCTGAATGAAGGGGACAGCAGCTTGGTGTGACATGTTACATCTGGTGTGTGACCCAGGGCCCAGTTCAAAGTGAATGCTACTTTTATTTATCTGGTCTTGCTGTTGATCAGTAGACTGGTTTATGGCTCTGTTTTGACCACCTTTCTTTTCATCTTATCCCCTTTGGAATGGCATGGTGCTAATCTCTACCTGCAAAATCTCACTTATCTTTCAAAATCTGGCTCAAATATCACCTTCCCAGTGATGTTTTCCTGAGTCTCCACCTGTGGAATGATCCCTCCTCGGATGCACGTCTGCTTCTAGCACTGCTTCACCCGATTTCCCTCACACTTGTTTTCTTTTACAAAATACAGGCATGTTGAGGCCACAGCCTGTGTGTGGGTGGGGTTGAAGCAGTAAAATTGGAAATGATCCATAGAAGGCCAAGAGTTTAAATTGTGGCATGGGAGCATTTTAAGTGGGATAGACAGAGATGCAAGGCAAATGTAGTTTATGATTATGTTTGAGGAATGGAGGGAGCAAGAGAATTAAAAAAATAAGAATGTAATGAGGGAGTTAGAGGAGCACAAGAAAATCCCAGATAATGCCTTTGAAAATACTGAGAAAGAAATGGATTTTAAGAAGAGCATGTCGCAAAGTGGCCACATCTTGTAAGAAACCAGAGTGAGATCTAAGAAATGGATTTAGAAAGTTAGAAGGTCAGTAGGAATAGCAGGATAAGACATCTTGTATTTATTATTTTTCTTTCTTCTTGGACTTTTTATCTCTAGGCACCAGAAAGCCAAGGAAAGTTTCTAAGGAAAGGAATAACAGAATTAGAGTAACATGACCTTGGCAGATGGCAAGTCTCAGATCCTTTCAGCAAAGGAGATGTAAGCCAGTGGAAAAAGGAGTAGGAAGAGGAGGATATGATAAGGACAGGATTAATGGAACAATATTCTAGAGAAAGCAGGAAATATAATTAAAAGGAAATCATTGCTTTCCTTGTACAATCCACCCTCAAATTAATTATATGATTTCTGTCTCATGATTTGCCAGTGAAGCTATTTTGGCTCCCTGGGTACTGTCATTAATAATACAGATTGTAAACTTCAAATTTGTTGAGCAGATCTGATTCATCCTCAGGTATACACACAAAAACGAGTTAACTCTGTGAAGGAGGTATTAATTAACTTGATCTTGGTCATCATTTTGCGATGTATAAGAATATCAAATCATCACATCGACCAGTTTATAGCTATGTCTATATCTTTATATATAATTTTATTTGTCATTTATTCCTCAGTGAAGCCAGAGCAATATATACAAGTTATATGATTAACAGAACAACGTAACCTAAATATTTGAAATATGGGGAAAAGAGATGATAATTTAAATTTTTTGTGCAGAAACCAGTGCCACTTGGCAGTGGTCTTGACTAACTCCAGCAACTGATGGTGCCAATCAATAGCAGTCAACTTATAAGTAGAAAACGCCGTACAAAGGGAAGAGAATGGTATAGATTATTAACGGGGGCATTCTGGGTCCCTGAGTATGTCATAATGAAAGTGACAATGAAATACTGTGCTACCGTTTATTAGTAGAGAAACCTTAAAAAAAGGTTGAAAGGAAATTATTATGGCGTTCTCTAACTTCTCTTGCTGATATAGCAATTCCAAATAAGTTTATTTGTGGCTAATATCCTTCTAGAATTAGGCTTTGACCAAAGACGTGAAGATGCAGCCTGAATCTGATGCCAACATTTCCTAGTTTTATGAAACATGTTTTAGTTACTTAACCTCCTATTCCTTTATTCCCTCATGTGTGAAATGGGGATAATTATTCTGATTTTACATGTAATCAAGTTGATTTGATACATCTGACCTTTGTGTATAATAAGTAAAGTAATTCCTGAAGTGTTTTCTTCACCTTTCCATGACCAGGTTGAAAAAAAATAGCAAATTCAATCTTTAGTAATGAGATTCTACCGCGGAGCTAATTTCTTCTTAATTCCTTTATTACTGGTAAGGGTTTTAGCAAAGCTCATTGACTGTGTCTTTTTCTTAGATTTTAGCATAACATGCTGATGCATTTCTGCTTTTCTTCCAGTTAAAGATTTAGAGAAAAGAAAGGAGCCAAAACCCAGAGTCAAAGTTGTGGACAAAGGAAATGGGAGTAAACCATCTTCACCAGAAGGTCAGATCTTTAAAATTTGCTTATTTGAGGGGTTGGGTTGTTTCAATAACATAGACCCCCTGACCCACCATACACATGCATGCACACACGCGCGCGTGTGCACACACACACACGTCTTCGGTCACATCAGAGGATTATAGATCTCACCTGAAAACTGACAAGCAGTGGACATTTGGCTGCCTGTGTCTCACCAGCAAGTTTGGGACAAAGATCATGGACACTGTCTCTGAATCACCACGAGGGCATCAGTAACATGACAGGCAAGCTCGCCAAAACCTGCACTCTGAGTATCAGTCCTGATGAGGTGAACTCTCTCCTTTTGGGCAAGGTGGCCAGTAGAGGAGAGAGCCCATGGTGTGGCTGGAGCAGGAGAACATGAGCAAATTTCAAAATGGAAGCTGTCTCTGCAGAAGAAAATGAGATGGACTTAAAGCTAACATTGGAATATTTACCTTGAGTCTTGAAAACTGCCCAGAATGCCACAGCCTTGAAAATCAAACTAAGTAACACCCTGACTTCCAGTCTCCAAAGAGTGGTTATCTGGGTCAAACAGTAGTCAAACTCTGATACATCCCCATAAAAGTTGTTCCTAGAAAAGTATAGAGGCATATACCTACAGTTCTAGCTTTAGAGGTTAGTATTTGTTTACTAGTCTTGAGGACTATGAGGAGTGTCGTGAGAAAAATGAGTCACTTCAGCAACTACCTGATTGAAACAGTTCTCCTAAATGGAGAATTGAACTTGCAAATAGAAACTGAACTAATCTGTTTTACTTTTTTTTAAGAGAGAGAGAAGAGAAAGAAGCTTTTGTTTATTTATTTATGTATTTATCTGTATTTTTAAGGAAAGAAGGAAAAGAAGGAGGAAGCACCTTCATTTGTTTATTTGTTAATTTATTTTTGGCTGTTTCTGTCCCCACCTTGGGTCATGAATCGAGTCCTTGGACTTTGCAGGGTCCACGCTGCAGTGGCTGACTTAGCACCTGAGCCACCTGGGCATGCCTACGACACATTGTCAAGATCTTAGACACTCCATTAGCCTCTGAGAACCCTTTTCAAGATAGAACCCTGGAACAAATGTCTGCAGGACATATAGACATTAGGAAGCCCCTCCCGTTTCTTACTGGACAAGAAAATCCTATCATATACATATGGAACATGGTGACTGACAAGGTGTTTGGGGTGGATTTGCACCATGAAGATGTCTCCCTGCAGTATGTCATCCTGGCCTTGTCATAACAAATCTCAGCAGATTTGGGACTCAGGGAACTTTGTCATGACTCAGAGAAGCAGGATGATGATGAGTTCTAAGCTATTTGTCTTTGTCCTCGCAGCAGTGCAAGTCCTTATTTTAACTTATTTTTTCCTGCAATAATATTTTCACTGAAAAATAAATGAATGAAACGCAGTTGGATAAACATGTTACTTCGGTAGAAGCAAAAATCTCCCTTAGCACCTTTTCACTTCTCCTTCTTCCCTCCCATGTGAAGAGTCAAGACTTCCTTCTCCTTTTCTCTCTCATCACCAACCATCACCAAGTTCTAGTGAACTTATTTGCTGTTGAAGTGCTGATATAGTCAGTTTGTTCTTTTCACGTCTGTTGTCAATACTCAGGCCAAGCTCCTGTTTCTTTCCTGGTGTACAGTGTGAGCAATATCTCAATCTACTTTTATCCCTGCTTCTTAGGCTAGAGGTCACCATCCTTAACCAGATGTCCTCTGGTTGCCTATCTACATTGTCTCCTTCCTCCTGTGACAGCATTCACTCAACACTTTCTAGCCCCATTAGCCTTTTGCAGATCCTTTAAAGACTTTCATGTACAATTTGTTCATTTCTTTTTGTAACCCTAGCAATTTTGCTTTTTTTTTTTAGTTATTTTTTTATTATAGTAATTATTCTACACATAAAAATAACTGCCTGTGTACAGGTTCCCATTCCTTAGATATATGTCATCACACCCTGCCCTCCACCAAATCACCAAGTGTTCTTCCCCTCTGTCCTGTGGGCTCCGCCACTACTCCCCACACCAACCCCCCCACCAATTCTCTTTCAGTAACCTCATTTCTGTTGCAAGTATCCAAGGGTTGGTTTTGCTTCATCTGTTCCTTTGTTTTTTCTGTTCACGGCAATTTTGCTTTAACTTGAGACTGGGTACATGTAAAATGAGAGTTAATTTATTTTCCAAATGAATTTTTCCTGTTCATATATATAATATGGTATTTATTAAAGGATAAATTGCATCATAACCTTATATAGGTTTAATGTGTGCATCATAGTAATCATTTGTATATAATACATTAAATTAACCATCACCCTTCCAGTTCTCCCTCCACCACACAAATGATGTCCTCTACTCAATTTGCCTGCCTCCCTCTCTCTTCCTTTCTCAAAACCACTAATTTGATTGTATTGACTAAAAGTCTATTTTTATTTGACTTGGTTTATTTGTTTGCTTGGTTTTCTATATACCACATTTGAATAAAATCACACAATGTCTGTCTTTCTCCTACTGCCTTAGATCACCACATATCATTTTCTCTAGGTCTTTCAAATATTATTTTTCCCAGTTATCTTTTCCATTCTCTTTCCTCTCTATGTAGTCATATTAGATTCATCAGAAATAGTCTCTTTCAATGATCTATGTCTCTTTTAATTTTCATATTTTCTGCTCTGATTTCATCCATGACATTGGAGTAGCTTCTTTCATCTTGCTATTAGTACACTATCTCTTCTTTCTAATTTGCTTTTGAGTTTGTTCTTTTCAATTTATCTCTAGAAATTATATTTACTTATTTATGGGACTTTTTTCCATTTTGATGGTTTTTACTTTATTCTAACATTTTCAATTATATTTATTTTATCGTGCCCTGATGGAGCAGTGGTTTGTCAGCTGCCTCTGGTCTAATCACAGTTCACATATATCCCAAGGACCTGGGTTTGCTTTCCAGCCTGGGAAGGCAGAGGGGCAACCAAGATGTATAAGGAAATACAAATAAAGAAAATGCTTCTTCTTGCTTGCTCTCCCTGCCTGCTTGCCTGCTCACCTTCATTCCTACCTACACCTTTCCTTTAAAAAATTGTATTTATTTTATATTATGAATCCAGTAATTAAAGTATTTTAGGGTTAAAATCTTCCTTTGTTTTTTATACTGGTTTCAGTCATGGTGCTTGATTTCTTGCTCAATGCATCACTTTGGTTTGTGAACTATTTGTGGAATTCCTCATAGCACGATTTTGAAACGCGCGCCTTTAGAAAGATGTCCTTTGGTTGCTACTGAATAGGAATCTTTTTTTTTTTTCCCTTAAGTCACCAGGTCTTGTCCATGGTTACATAGTCACAGGAGAGATAATTCTGTCCCACAGAGTTTATCCTGATACAAACGCTTTCTTGGTCATTTCACTTGCTGGGAAGCAGATATTTTCCCTGAGTGAAATTTGACTAAGGGTATAGCCCTTTGAGAGTGCTTTCCTTACATGAGAAATATCAATTCCAACATCCCACTCTGAATGCAGCCAAGGTCTTGTGTCCTGTTCATTTGCGGCCATCAAAGCTTGACTTCTTGACTTGTAAACTCCTGAAGAATGGAAGCCTGCCGAATATCTATTTCCCATTACAATGAGTGAGTAATTTGTGAGGAGATATTTTGAGATTATTTAAATGTTGTTTTTCTTATTAAATTTTTACCCAATGACTTTAACATCCATTCTTAGGTCCTTTGTTCATTCTTCATTTATTAGTTGGCATTCTACTGTCAGGGAGTTCTTTCCTTTCTCCCACCTTTTTTTTTTTTATCATGTATATATATCAGTCTGGACTCATGGATGCTTATTTGATGTGATGGATTATAAACCATTACTATCAGTATTTGTTTTCATGCTCATATTGTTCCAGATTTGTTTATTGGGAGCTGTTTCAAATGGTTCCCTCTTGTCTTTTTAATGTAGCTTGATCATTCTTTAAGCTTTTCCTACTTTTTGGTCACAAGTCTTACTTCCAGACTCCTGTATCTTTACCTGTCCTACCCTAAAATCAGTCATTTCTTCAAGGAGTCCTCACTTTTATGGAGAATAATATTTAGAAACCAAGACGCGGGTACTAAAAGTTCTTACTGCCTCTGGGTTGTTAATCACCTCTAGGTTCTATTAGTTGAGAGTAAACACACACATCATTATCTATTTTTCAATCTCTCTTCATCTTCATTTTCATCATCATCATCATCATCTATCGATATCTTCTATCTGTCTTATAACCATAACACAGTGTTCATTCTGGCTTTGCTCTTTTCACATTTATAACTCGCTTGGGAAATATGGCTTCCAGTATCATAAATTATCTACTTACATGGCTATTGATAAAAATAGTTTTACAATTTCTAGTTCAAGCACTGTGCAAAAATGATCTATTAAATAGAATTCACTATTTGCTTTTAGTGTGAGATATATAATAAAATATTTGTTTTCAAAAGGTTTATGCCCTTGGACATGTACTGAAAGATGCATGATTCCTATTCTTGAATAAATGTCTTTGCAAGTTAAAAAAAAAAAAAAAGAGAGACTGTGGGTTAGTTCTATTTTTCCTTGTAATTGTGGCTTTGTTATTTATTTTTAATATAGTTAAGTTAATTTAGAGTGCAAAAAACATTAATATGGCTCCAATAGTAAAAACATAAGCAAAAGAGTAATAAAAGAAGTATCACTTTTGGTTTTTTCCATCTAGCTTTTCTCATCCCATCTAAATAATTAAACTTATTAGTTTGTGACTTACCTTTCCCGTTTCTTTTTGTAAAACAGATGAGTAAATAATTTTTATGGAGAATGCAGCATGTAAGTTCCCAGCTGAGATTTGGCTTGCCATTCTTTGCCACGTAGTGCTTAAAGAATGCTCTCAAGGGGGTATCTATCTTCCACCCGTGAGTTAGTGTGACCCCAGATTTCAACAATTGTCTATTGCTAAGATGTCCTAAGTTCTCCACTCTTCCTGGTGCGCCTTCTTCTTACCCTAGTGAAACACAGAATGAAGTGATCTAGAAACAGAGATGGACACCCAAAAGGTGCGAGTGATGTTGACATATGTTCTGATAATTCCCTGTGAATATCTGGAGAAGGATCATTCATTTAGTAGTTCATTTGCTTTGCTAACTGAACACACACCTGTGGATGGGTCTTGCCTGAGCCCATGTTGAGACAGGAGCTTTTTCCAAGTGTTTGTTGCTGTGATGAGAACCTGAGCTAGGGGCAAAAAAGAGGTGTGTGGAGAAAAGGTGACTTCATCTTTTAGGTGAGGACTTCCATGAGTTGTGTGCAGGGACATTGAGGCATCTGAGGGTACTGGTTGTTTGGGAGCATTGTCTTAACAACAGTGATGTTCTGACCAGAGTTAGGGCACCTGGGAGGTTGGGGGAGGGTGAAAGAGGCTCAGTGGCCATAAGTGACCTTCCCTACCTAAGCCTGAATGCACCATTTGTCAGAGCCCTTCTTTCAAGGGGCGGCAGTCCCATGATTCACAGTGAACTGTGCAACCCTTTGTCTTCCTTATAATCTGCAATTTTTTGGTACAAGAGTCTGCGTTAATAGCGGTTAGGATGCAATCAGAAATATTTCACATATTTAAGAATTTTAGTTTAAATCTGAAGAACTAAGCTTTTCAATTTAACAGACATCTCTGTGCAGTTAAATAGTTACTTGTTTTTAATCTACTGTACATGTTTCTTCAATAATCCAAAACAAACTTCCAAACAAAAAATGGTATTTGCCTTTCAGCATAATATCAGAACATTTGCATCAGGGGCTATTTCTGCTTTGTTATTCAAAAAGCTTTCTACAGTTATTTTTGGTGTTTTGCATAAGAATGCAGAACTAGATGGAAAAAGATTGAGACAGGGTTTCTTTTTTATTCTTAATTTTTTTTTTTTAAAGGAAAGATGTAGGCAGGAATGAAGGCAAGTAGGCAGGCAGGAAGAGAGAGGAGGAAGAAGCATCTTTATTTTTTGTTTAGTTGTCCACACTGGTTGCCTCTCACCCGCTCTGGGTCCCCCACCTGGGACTTGAACCCAGGGGTATGTGGCCTGTTCCTTCAGAGGCGATTGACCTAACCACTGCTCCACCAGGGCTCATCCTCTTAGTGATTTTTCAGTTAAGGTCTCTGACCCTCTTTTTCGTCTTTCAATAATCTTTTAAAGTCTCTGCGATCAGAAGATAAGGGGAAGTTCCCAACCCTCTCTAATTTTGGGGGGTGGGGGTGGGATGAGTTTAAGGTATTCTTTCTGGAAGCTGGCAAACCACGGTGCCTGAAGCTCAGTCTGGTCCTCGGTCTGTTTTCTCAAGAGGTTCTACTGGAGCGCAGTTCTGCTGGTCCCTGTGTGGGTTGCCTGTGGCTGCTTTCCCACGGTGCCAGAGCTGAGCAGATGCCGCAGAGATTGTGTGATCTACTGAGACTAGGATATTTTCTATGTTGTCCTTGTCAGGAAAAGTGCTGCTCTTTGCTGTAGAATGTTTAAAATTTTCAGCGTATTTGCAAAGAATCCCTCACTGAACTGGGTAATTCATTGTTTTTTTCTGAGGACAGCTGGCCTACGTTGGTATTTTCAATAAGAATTACATAGGATGTGTATGTACCTACGTATATACATGTATCTATCTCTACATGCATACATATATCTGTATCTATAGTCACATACATATATATCTGTAGATACATAACCTGTATTTATTCCATTACAAGCCACAGTTTGTATTTTTGCCATTTTAATGTCCCTGAAAATTAAGTACAGCTTACATTTGTAGGTGACTTTGTAAATAAATCTTATGATTTTTTTTACTTTGGATTTTTTTTCATGAAAACCTCTTTAAAAATTGGGGTGTGTCTTGGAATCAATGGAGGCTTAGAACTGAGTAAATATGATGTATACATATATGTATGTGTTTGAGTGTGTGTGTATATGTGTAATATATGTGTATTATATATGTATATTCATTGGATCCTATTTTTTACATACCCATATGATTTATTTTACCTAAAATGTGAGAGCTCTCAATAGTTAGTAGATCAAGATCAAATAAGTTAATGAGGATTAAATGATAATATATGTAAAGTTCCTTGACCATAACAACTGCTACATCAGTGTTCGTTATTAATATTGAATGCATGAATATTAGTTTGCATGAATTAATTTAATCACAGACCAATTTCTTTATGTTGAATTTAACAATAAATGCATAGACATTTGATGATTACCAGTGCTGAGCACTGAGTTAGACAGTAGGAATTAACTGATGATCATAGTAGGCAGATTTCTACCCTCATGAAGTTTGCCTGGTGTAATAGGCACTTAATATGTGCACTCTTTGTATTGGAGAAGAATCAGTCTAATTTTTCATAGTCCTTATGGGTGAGCATGGCTAGGTGATTATTCCTAAGTGTATTTTCACCCACTGGAGTTACTTTTCATGAATACTTTCATGATGTACCTTAAGAGATCAATTTGAAATTTTATCAGTTTTTCACCAGCTACCTGGGTCTCAGATCTGCTGAATCTAAGGCTGCCAGTTCAGTTAACAGGAGTAGGACTAATGGGGATTTTCGTTTCTGTGAGGCAGCCATCAGAAGAAGGGCTGAAGTATCTTGTAATCGGTGGATAAATCTTGACTCAGAGATAAGGCACTGATCTATAAATTAGACCATGGGGTTTGGATGGGGGCTAGAATTTACAGATTACAAGGATTTATGTTTCATACAGCTAGACACTCAAATTTGCACCTGTCAAATACTCTGGGGTCCTCCCAATTAAGAAATTTAAAAATCACTGAGCATTGGTAAAAGCATCGGGGTCCTGGCAGACGCTAACACCAGATAACATTTGAGGCACAGACAGTTGACGTAGATTCTAAAGGTTGCCAAGAAAAGCACTGCCAACGAAGAGTTCACACTGGTGTTTGAAACTCAGACATTAACCAGGTGTCCTGGTCAAGAGTCAGGTGTCCTGGTCAAGAGTTAAAATCCCAGGAGTGTCACTAGGGAGTTATTACACTGGCTGCAAAATGGACAATATTATGAAAGTCACAGAAATATTTAAAACAAAAGAAGGAAAAAGTGAGACTATGAAAAAGAAACTAGATAGACAGGAAAAAGGATCAAATAGAACATAAAGAATTCTGAAGAGCTGAAATAAAAAGGCAGCCACAACCCACAATCATGCTGGTGAAACTAGAGAGGAATCAAAGTCATAGATAAGAGTTTCAAGGACCAAAGGGAGCAGGGAAGAAAGAAAATCACTTGTTGAAGCCATTTCTAAATGATGGAGATCTAACTGTGCAGTTGTCCTTTAGGGGTGTGTGTGTCTGTGTGTGTGTGTGTGTGTGTGTGTGTGTGTATTAAATAAAAACAACTTTTAAAACTGTGGTGTTAATTGACTTCTGTGGTACCATAGTAAAGATATAAGGTGTGATTCCTCTCCACTGGGAATTGTTCTAGTCCATAACATATTTTAAATGTTTTCACCTACATGTAGGAAATGATATTTTATATTTTGAAATTCATACTGTTTGCTTACTTACTGATCCTCATTAGACATAATTAAGATATATTAGAGTTCTCAGAATCTGTATAGAATTCACTTTTTTTTCGACTAAGCTTATGATCCACCTTTACTGAAAATAAATTCCTGCCAGCTTACTTGTCAGAATTTGTGTGTGTGTTTTTGTTTTTTATTTCCATCAACAGAAATGTAC